>PVKU01005983.1:0-112419 GCA_004027475.1 Anoura caudifer
AACTTCTTGGCAGCCATTGTGGGAAGTTTGCCTTCCCTCCCAATGAGCCAAGAGCCTCTGAGGATGTTGCTGCACCCCACCAGGGCCCTGCCGGCCTCTCCATATAAGAGGGCTGTAGTGGGCACATGGGGCCCTACACCACCGGCCCCCCCGTTGCCTCTCCGATTGCCCCCAGTGGGGCTCCTCCTTGCTCACTGGTGGCCATCCTGCTGCTCCTCGACACTTCTGACCCTGTTCCTGTCTCAAAGAGTGTGCCTGTGCCATCCCCTCCCTGGCTGTCCCCTCCACCTGCTTCAAATCTCTGTCCACATGTCACCTTCTCAAGGTGACACCCTGCTCTTCAGAACATTGAAAAACTCCAACATCCTCCCATGCCAACACTCCCTGCCCCTCGCTCCAGCTTTATTTTCTCCAAAGTACTTGCCACATTCTAATACACTAACATCTCTCTTGTCTATTTACACCTCATCTGTCTCCTCCCACCTTGAAAATAAACTTCACAAGGACAGGGATTTTTGTCTACTTTGTTCCTTGCTGTATCCCCAGAGCCTAGAATGGTGCCTGGCACATAGCAGGCACTCAGAAAACAGTACATGTGGAGTAAATTACATTATGTTATCTTTCTTTTATAAAGGTATTATTTCAGTTTCAATATTATTTGATTTTAATAGGAAGGAAGGAAGAGGATAGCAGTGTTCCGAGTCCTATCCTGGGTTGATGGCTCGTTTCCCAGGTCAGCCAGGACAGTCGGTCACTCCTACCATCATCCCCATATTATGGTGGAGAAAATGGAAGCTTCCTGAGATTCTAAAACATAGTGGGACTTAGTGAGGTTCTAATTTTTCTAGTGCCTTAGAAACACCAAACTTGCACCAGCTGGTTAGGTCACCAGCCAAACAAGTATGATCCGAGCGGGACCCAGCGTGTCATGTGTTGGAGCACAGGGACAGGATCTCCTATCAGCACAGATTTTAAAAGCCCTGTCATTCCTGAAGAATAAAGCTGGGAGTAATCTCCCTGTGGGATTCTGCAGAGACAAGAATTCTTCTAGTCATCAGTACAGGCCCCTGGACTTTGGTTTGCTTCTTGCACACTTAGTAAGCACTTACTGTATTCTGAAAAAGTACATACACAAGAAATTCATGGCAGTGGTCATCAAAAGGCAGAAACAGCCCAAAAGTCCATCAGTAGGTGAATGGAAAAACAAGTCATGCTATGTATACACAATGAAATACTACTGAACATTAAAGCAGTAGGAAGGCACTATGCACCCTACAGTGCAGATGAACCTCAAAAACATCATGCTGAGCGAGAGTAGACAGACATGGAAGGTCACATGTTGTGTGACTCCATTTATAGAAAATGTTCACAAATGCACAGAGATGGTAAGCAGGTTGGTGGTTGCCAGGGGCTGGGCTGGGAGCAGTGAGCACTTCGTGAGCATGGAGTCTGAGCTGGGAGTGAGGAAAATGGTTTGAAATAGATAGAGTGCTGTTTGTACAATGTGTGAATGTACCAAATGCACTGAATTGTTCACTTTAAAATAGTTAATTTTATACTAGGTGAATTTTACCTCAATGTTTTATAGAAGCACATGCATCAATTTGTTCAAAGTTTCCTCACAAAAAGTCTCTAAATTAAATACTAATTCTATTATTCGCAAGAGAAAACAGAGCCTACAAAACTAAGGGACATGGTCATGGTCGAGGCTGCACAGATAGTAGACCTGAAGCTGGGGTCTAGTTGACTCCAAGTTCTTGGCTCTTTGGAAGGACCAGCCACAGGGCCCTCAAAGTCACTGTGGAACCTGAGAACAGAGGACAAGCTGGGGAGAGCTGAGAGAGAGAGCAGCCCAGACAGAGGAAGGCTCAAAGCTGAAGGCTCTGGGGTCTCTTTAGGGTCCCAGCTTAGCAGCAGCAAAACTCAGAGTCTTGAACCGTTTGGGTCCTGCCACTTTTGCCCTGTGGTGCAACATTGCTCCCCAGCTTTCCTGGGTTCCTCGTGACTCTTTGCAGCAGGGAACAGATAAGAACCATGGATAAGGGGTGAGATGGGGCGGACAGGGGCCAATGAGGAATTAGAAGGATACCACAGCACACCACACCAAAGGCCTGATACCCAATATCTCTATCCTCCTTCCTTAAAACATCTGAAGTCTTTGACTCAGCAACATGACACTTGAGGGATTTGAATGTAAACATTTTTTTTTTAAAAGAGCATATTTTAGGGAGTTCCATCTCAAAAGAAATGAATATGGTGTCATTCAGCTTCAGCTTGTCAGAGGAGCGGGAGTGGCTGGTGGGTGGACAGAGATGAAAGGTTGGAAGGGAATGTGGCAGAATGACACAATAATAGGGCTAATGATTTCAACATCTGAGAAGCTTAGCAGCCCTCAGCGAACACTAGAGGCAAGCTCCAGTGGGAGGCTTTAAAAATACCCACTTTGACAGTTTCGGCACTTTTTGAGCCTCTCCTGTTTGTTTCCTCTTCAAAGCTTGTTAGCACCTCCTGTTTGGAAGATTTTGGCCATCTGAGGATAGCGGTGAGGGCTGGCTGGGGGGGGGGGGGGGGGGGGGGCTGACCCCCTTCCAGTGTTAGGGCTCTCCACAGTTCAGTGTGAGTTTGTTTATGGAGGTGGGGGCAGGGAGGACAGGAAGGCTGCAGAGGATGCCTAAAGACCCTTTACTGATGCCCTAACCAGAGCCCTCCATCATAATTTCCTGTGCAACCCCTTTAAAAAGCAAAACCAATGTGTAGAAGAGAAGCAAGCATTGGTGATGTTCGTGAATTCTCCAAAAGAGCCAAGGTATTTCTGGAGACCAGTGGGGACTCAATCCACTCCTCCTACTACGCAGAGCCAAACTTCAAGAAGATGAGCCTTACAGTCGTGAGACTAGCAGGTTCAGCTCCCCGGAGCCGGTCTAGGGAGTAGCTTTGCCTTTTGAAAAATCATGAAGCTCTGATCCACAAAATTGTTAAAGGGCCATACAGGAAATAATGTGTCTCCAGTTATAGTACAACAGCCCAAAGCAACAGCGCCCAAGAGTGCCAATTTCCTTCTGGGCCCCGGATGGACGCTAAGGGCCACCACCGGAGCAGTGCCAGCAGCATTGACCCAGTCCTCAGTGTTGGCCCAGGAAAGGACCAACCGGCATTTCTGGCTGAGTCAGCTGGGCCACTCCAGTTGTCCCACTCATTCACATCAGCGAAGAGGAGGCTGAAAGATTTAAATATGCAAAGGCTGCAACTGTCTTGTCCTCAATCAGCTTAATTAACATGGTCATTGATGAAGATCAAAAGGCCAAAGGGACTGTTTACAGATTTATCAACTCCACAGGTTTTCAGGACTTCTCCACTAGCTCAGATCATTGTGGGCTTTCTTTTGGTTTGAAACACCGAGGATTAATTGAATAAGTTACTAAAGTCACATCTGGGGAAAATTATATTCAGCTGTGTGAGATAAAGACCATTGTATAACCATTTTCTTCAGACATTCTCTGTGCTTTTTCTTTTGAAAGGGTTCTCTTGTGCCTGATGTTTTAAATATAGTATTAAAATCTGAAAGTAAAATATTTCTTGGAACAAAAAGAGATGAAAAGAATTGAAGTTAAATGGGATGCCAAGAGATGTGTGTGTGTGAAAGAATATCACATGGGGACTGCGGACACGTGCATAATAAACGAGGAAATGGTCCCCTAGATGTTGTTCACGTCTCCAGAAGTGTTCCTTTCGATCCTCACGTGAACCCTGCAGAGTGGCAGTTACAAGCTCAGGCTGTGGAGGCAGAATGTCTAGGCTCAAATGCCTCATCTGACACTTGTTAGCTGTGTGACTTTGGACAAATACCCGGCCTCTCCGTGTCTCACTTTTCTCCTTGGTGAATAGGGACAATACCACCGTGCACTTGGCTGGTGTCTTTGAACGTGACGTGTAACCACGCACGTGGAACAGGGGCTGGTCTGGCACACAGCCAACAGAGAGCTGCTACATTACATTTTTACTGTTCTGAAAATATTTTTTTTAATTCATGAAGCATTTCTGTACAGAAAGGCGGTCTCCCCCTTGAAGGCCTAAAGAACCTACCTAAGGGGGGCCTTTCAGCTCTCAAATGCGTATTCAGTGTTCCCTGCCAGGAACAGGCTACCGCTTCAGATACATTTGGGCTGAAAAAGAAAAATGTATGCAGTGTTGTTCTAACCTTTTCTTTGACAGTTGAAATGGTAATTGCTTTCTAAACAATTGCATTTTTCATCGCAAATACTGCCGCAGGAAGGCAGATGCAGATTTCAGTTAGGATGATAGATTCAAAAAGGCTTTAGGTGGTCAACTGTTTGTTCTTGAGCGCCAAGGAAGGCGCCAACAGAAAGCCTGATGATAACAGCAGTAACAGTGATTGCTATCATTTTTAAGGCCCTACTGGTGCCAGGCACCGTGCTAGGCATCTTCTGTGCATATCTGCACACCTGCCTCTAAGCTTCTTATCAGCTCTGGGAGGCGGATGCTATTCGCCCCATTTGGCGGATGAGGAAGTAGATCCAGAGTTGCTAAGTGGCACTAGGTGCCTGAATCTGGTTCCAGCCAGACCAGTCTGGCTTCAGAGTCAGCGTTTCTTCCAGTCCGTGGGGTGTCCAACCTGCTCTTGGTCCTTTTCTCCATAATTTCTGAGACCAAGAGCAATACATTTCAGGATCATATCATCTGCCAGAAATTTCTTTGCAATATCCACTGTAAATCTCATCAACTATAATTTGTGCCTCTGCTTTGAGGTCTCTCCCTGTGGTTTTGACACCGTTTCCCCATGGTAATCTCACAGGGTGTTCACTTAGGTACACTGAGCTCTGCCTAGAGATATTTTGGGAGTCACCACTAGGGAAGAGAATATGCTACAGGCATCTAGGGGTCAGAGGCCAGAGCCACTGTTAGACACTCTACAACAAGCACACAGGACAGCCACCGCAACAAAGAATTAACTGTCCCATAAGGTTGATAGGCCACAGCGGAGAAACCCTGAAAACAGAACTCTTGATTTCTGCGCCCCAAATCCATTACTCCTCTAGTCGTCCCATTCTCTGTAAAAGACATCACCACTCACAAGTTGCTCAGACCCCAAACCCAAGAGTTTGCCTTGATTTGTCCCTTTTCTCACCTCTTTTTTTTACATAAATCTTAGCTGTCACTACTAGAAAAAACATTAATTCTGTGATACATGACTCATATTTCAACCTCCCTCAGTGGTTCAATCAATTAATTACAATATCTATCCACTCAATCAACAAGTGATTATGGGGAGATGACCAAGTGCTCAACAATCATATCTGCCTTCTCTGGAACTTGTACAGTTTCCTAACTTTGCAAACTTCCTCACTAATTCAGCTTACCAGCAATGAGCAATTCTCCTAAAGGCATTAAAAATTTTGCAAAAAGCCAAATGAAGAAAAGTTTAAAGTTAAAACAAATATTTACTGGCACAAAGTGGGAAGAAAGCCAACCAAAGGAAATTCGAGACAGGGTTCAATGCCCAGATTGTTATCAGGAGTTCCGTGCCTACCCAGGCTGTGTGGGGTGTTGGAGCCTTCCTCCGTCCTTGTCTTCAGGGTGCTTAGAGTCTATGCATAGCAGAACGTGTACGGAAAAGAGAGGTTATTGAAACAAATCCTGGAAATCCGAAGTCCAGTTGAGCACTGCCTGCCTATCGACCCCTAAGCAGACCCCCATCTCTCCCAAAGGGGTCACTGCTGTTCAGATCTGCAGAGAAGCCCCGGTGTGGCCACAAAGGTCATGCCACTAAAAGGAAGCCAAGGAAGTGCTTCAGACTCTGCTTTTCCTTTTCTAAGACGTGGAGCAGTTGCATCTTGCACTTCATCCATTGGGTTGGGCTGCTGCTCCCGGAAATCCACTGAGGAGTTCTTTCAAGTGGCCGCCCCAACAGTGATATACAAACAGGCTCAAGGCCACTAGATAGGCCATCCCAGGAAATGACTGAAGGCACAATTCTGCCTCCCAGACCCAGAATAATGGTTCCAGTGGCACCAAGCTGGCTAAGGGGAGTACCTCCATCTCATCCAAAAGACCCGTGGAGTACAGACACCTAATCATGTTTTGGCAAGTGAGCCAGCTCCAGACATCTAACCACACTCTATGGGAGTGAGCGGGGTCTAGGGCAGGCCTAAACATTGTGTTTCAACTCTGTAGATGTGGAGTCGTCGGTTAGAGTCCTGGGTTAAGTTACCTTGGGCAACATAACCTCCATTAGCCTCATTTTTCTCATCGTTAAAATAGTAATACCTACTTCAGAGAGTTCTTATGAGGATTCAGTGAGCTATGATATGTAAAGTACTTCTAATTGTACTTTACGGAAGTATTATGTATAATTTCATCATCATCATCATTATTATTATTACAGCTTTTATCACAGAGTTTAGTTCATAATAGACACTCAATAAATATTAACTAATTATGACCTAGGCCTAGGGTAGACCTGAAAAAATCTTAGGTGATCATATAACACCCTGAGATGCTGGGATTCATTTAAAGGTTGTATGTAATCATTAGAAGGAGATATGGGAAAAAAACAAAAGCTCATATTTTCAAAAGGAGCAATAAGCATTTATTAGGTGCCTACTATTTGCAAGGCAGTGAAGACACAAAGGTGACTTAGATAAAGCTCCTGCTTCTTTAGTGGATCTTAGCAACTGTAGGGTCACACCTTTGAAACCTCCCTTTGAAAATTTAACTAACTGTATCAGCCTTTTAATGACAAAACAAAGGTGTCTTAGTTCTTGGCAATGTTTTCCTCAGCCCGGTTACATCATAAAGAGTGGAAGCGTACCTAGACCCTGTCAGCTGGGTCTTGCTGGCCTTGGCCACACTCCCACCTCCTGCAGAGGTGGTTATCTAGCAGCAGGCAGACACTTTGATAAAGGTGGGAGTGTGCGCTAGACCTGCAGAGGATCACAATTGGATTTGGACAGGATGAGCAGAAAGATAAGAGCAATACACTGTGTTCCTTGTTTTCCTTAAAAAATAAGAAGTACCCGAGATAGCTAGAGAGATGCAGGACAGGGTATCTCTGACTAACTCCTTTTTTTATTGTAAAATTTAGATTTCTTATTGAGCCAATTCCAAAGGTTCTTCTGTGACCATCATCGCTGGAATTTAAGCCCCACCTGACTGCGGAGCTTGATCAGCATAACTTATGTAACAAATATCTGTCTGAGAGAGAAGGCCGCCACCAGGCTGAATGGAGGGCAGGTGCAGCATGTCTCCTCATTCCATGTCCAGGTTCTGAGAGTGTCAGGGGACTGTGACAGCCACCCTTTGCTACCTCCACTGAGCCAGCTGGTTTGAGCTGAAGACCCACTCCAGGCTGGCCTAGTAGTCAGGGTACCTTGGCAGACACCGAAGGGCCTCGCTGCTCTGAATCATCTCAGCAAACCACCCAGGCCCTCGCAGCCTGCAGCCACCCAGCCTGTCCCTGCACGCTCACCACTCCCCACTCTACATGCCCCTGACTCCCCAGCCCACACCCCCATGCCTCCTTTCATCCCTCCCCACCTTTGTCCACAATGCTCCCTCTGCCAGAAATGTCCTTTCTGTTCTTCAGACTTGAATATCTGCTGAGCTTTCCAGACCAAACTGGAGCCTGGTCTCCTCCTTTCTCCCTCCCTAATGCCCGGGGGCAGAGCATGTCTGTGTCCCCCTTGCAGCGCTCAGTGCACAGTCCCCTATTATTTGTGTGCACAGGCGTTTCTCCCACTAGCGTGAGCTCCTGCAGGGCTGGAGATGTGCTTGACTGATTTTTGTATTGGGTTGGTCAGAAAAGCCCATTTAGTTTTTTCCTAAAAATAAAAGACACACTTTTCTTTTTCACCAATAACTTTATTGATTTGGATCTTTTGAGTATGTGAGCTATCTCCCGCTATTGGCTTCCAATGGGTAGATGCCAGGGGTGCTGCTAAACATCTTCCAATGCATAAGGCAGCACCACAGCAAAGAATTGTTAGGCCAAAATGTCAATAGTACCAGAAACTTTGCAAACCACTTTTGATGCATTGGATCAGTCACAGCACCTTCTCCACACAATTTTTTTTTTTGCATTTCAGTTGCATTTTTATCTTTCTTGAATTAATAAGGCATGATATGCCAAAAATGTTGCATATTTTCTTCCATCTTCAATATTAAAATGGCTACACAAAAATTCACCAATTTTGATATTTTTGAAATGTTCACCAATATGACAGCTGTCACAGTACAATCTAACAAAATTGTTTTGAATGAAGTTAAAGACAACTGAGCACCACTAGAGCCATTGTACGGGAAAAAAAAAACTAAATGAACTTTTTGGCCAGCCCAATAATATCTGCTACATGGGAGGCTCTCAATAAATATGGACTGAATGGATAACTGAACAGATAAGCAATATCAGGCTCAGATTGTTAACTGAAGTCACTCCTCAATGGGCTCGTAGAAAGCCTTTAGAGATCATTTTACCTCATCCAGTTCTTCTTATTGGCTGTGTATCCTCGGGTAGGTTACTTAACCTCTCTGTGCCAGATTCTTCATCTGTCAGATGCAGATAATAGAATGACATATTTCATGGGGGGCTTGAGCACCAAATGTTAGTGTATATAATGTAGTAGAATAGTGCTTAGCGTATAGTAAATGTTCAACAAATGTCAGAGTTTATCACTGTCATTGAGAGACACCACGAATGCCCTGCCCAGAGGTGTACTTGTCTCATCCCACCCCCACCCCTGTCCCCACTGCTGTGAGGGTTGGCTGCAAATGGCCCTATCTGTAGCTTTTCTTTGGAGACAGGCCCTCAGCAGAACTTGCCCTCTGGGCACCCCACACCTGAATTGCCTCTCTGCACCTCAGCCACTGTCTGATGACATGGGGTACAAAGGGTGGGCCCTAACTTAAGGTAGGATAGACTGTAAGGTCCAATCTGTTCTCCAGAGCACCCAGTGGGAGCAGACTGAGCTGGAATCCAACTGAGTAGATTCTGCTCCCCCTCGAGTACCCTCTTCTCCTGAGCACATCCCCCAAGAATTCACTTAGACAAAAATCCCTGTCTCAGACCCTGTTTCTAAGCAGCCCAGTCTACACAATCATCACCCCCACTATTATCATCCAAGGAGAAAACAGGCCCAGACTGGCTGCCACATGGATCCAAGGCCCGAGGCTAGGAACGCGGACTGGCTGGAGGTCGGGCAGTGACTGGGAGTTAGTTTGTTATTTCAGAGGCATGCTTGTTTCTGAGTCTCCAACAAGTTTTTGTTTAAGAAACCAAAAACAAATAAATTAACAATCAGCTAGGAAAACAACAAAAAGTCTGCCATACCTGAGCAGGTGCAGAAAGTCGCGGACTTTGGGCCAGTGAGAGAGGGCAGGGCAGCCTCACTTGAGACCAGATATCCTCGGGTGAGTCCAGATGGAGGGCGGCGCGAGGCCCTCAAAGCCAGCACAGCACATAGGGGTGACAAATGGAGACAAGACCGCGTTCCTGTTCACCTTGACCTTACTGCACACTCCACTTGTGCCAGACAGACCTCCTCTCTCACCACTCCCCCAAGCCCACAGGCCCTCACGGAGCTCTTCCCAGTGAGCCCCCAGCCCCAGCTGAAAATCACCTTCACCTGATGACCCCATGGAGGTTATCAAGTTCTGCCCTTGCTCAGGACAGCTTTTCACTTGAGGCCACAAGAGCTTCAAGGGCAGGATTGTGCATGGATCTTGCCTTGCCCCACAGGGGAACTGCTTTGGTGAGGGAGAGTAGCTCAGTTGGTTAGAGCATCATCCCAATATGCCAACGTGGTGGGTTCAATTCCTGGTCAGGGCACATACAAGAATCAACCAATGAATGCGTAAATAAATGGAACAACCAACCGATGTTCCTCTCTCTCTCTCTAAAAGTCAATAAATACAAAAAATACTGAAAGACACTTGCTATTTGGCAGCAATGAGGCAGGGATCATTGTCACAGTTTTCCTCACGAGGGAAGACTGCAAGCAGGCCTCCACCTCCATGGTGTCTCAGCTGCTGCAGCTCGTGAAGCCGAGTTCAAACCCAAGTCAGGCCGCACTCAGAGTCCAGCTGTAACAGACCAGGGAAAGGACAACCTGCTGCAGGTGAGGAGTTTAAAGACGTTTGATTTAATTAGACGGATATTCTGATGGGCAAAGGGGCTCATTCAGGGCCTGGTGCAAGACTTCTTTTTAGATCCCAAAGGACTTTTTTTCCGAATTACAAAAGTATACCTGCTGGTAAGAGTTTGCCTGTTCTTTCAGCCATTGTTTAATAGACTTATTACATGGAGAGACAAATAGATGACAGATAAAATACACACAGATCTTCCAAAGAATTGTTATAGAAATAAGAATGCAAAGAACTACATTACATTAAAAGTGGATATCTAATGAATTGTCTTTAAACAAGCATTTCTCTAATTACAGAAGTAATGCATGTTTATTATAATGGGGGGGAGGGGACCCATGATGGCACAAGGAACAAGTACCTTCTTCGTAATGGCTTTCCCTCCATAACCATTTTATATTTTACTACTTTTTGTCCTTTTTCTTGCCTTGTGCACCTATTGGGTTCAAACTCTTCTGGGACAGCTTTTTTTTCACTCACTATCAGCTTGTAAATTTTGGAGGAGGACTGAGTAACTATTGTGTACTCCATTACACAGCCTATAATTGATTATTCTACCCACATTTATTTCCTAAGGAGAATCTTTTAAGAAAATAAGGTGGACACCCAAACAATCTGTCAACCTGTCTTTAAAAATCTCTGTGTGCTTTGATCTTGCCTCGCTGTGTCCTTTCCCCAGCCGCTCTTGTAGATAATTGTGCATCTGAGTCATCTTGGGAAGGCCCATTCCCTTTTCCCCATTAGCACCAGGACTGCATTAAAGACCATTTTAGCAACACTTCTGGGGTGCTGTTTCAACAAATGAAGAGACTGTTTATTTTCTGCTCCTCAAAGGTTTGTATAAATCCAGCACGACCCTATTTTCCTGCGGACACGAGCTCCTCACGTTTCAGAGAGACTTGGTTTCTGACGGACCTCTAGCTTCTTGGAAGTGCCCCTGATACGCTGGTTCTAAACTGCTGTCACACCACAGCCGAGCTCAGGTTTCTGCCAAGTCTGATGTATTTGTTGAGCCGGATCAGCAGAACTGTCCCTGGCGGTCCCTGGAACCACAGGCAACGCGGCTAGATGGCGCTCACACCCACACATTTCAGCGCGGTTGGGAGGATGGGCGCCATGTTTTCCACTAGCTCCCACTTAGGAAGCTTTCAGTCTAGGGGGAAGGGAGAGCAATATTCTTGGGAACATAAATAACTGCAAAGAAATTGTAATATATTTGTTTTCCAAATAAAACGAGCACGTGGTGAATGTAGCATGCCAGATACTATCCTAAGCCCTAACCTCTTCCCCCAGCACCCCTAAGAGAGGGGAAGAGCACAATTAAATCCTCCCTTTTCAGATCAGGTGCTGAGAGACCAGTAGTTTTCCCAAGGTCATAGGGGCAGAGGCAGAAGCCAAACGCAGATAGTGTGCTCCAAAGCCACTTTTAAGCACCACGAACTGGCTCGAGAAGAATGCTAAGAAGGTGGACATCAAAGTAACAGTGGTTAGTCCCAGGCAGCAAGGAGCATTGGAGGACCACATTATTTACTTTCTACATGAAACTCTGTATTGAAAATTATTTCCCACATATTAACTATGATAGGTATTTTAAATTCAATAATTTTTTATGACGATAGTATAAGAAATTGTTCAGCTGTGGTTAGGGCAGATTCGGGTTGTGTGGGTCTTGAACTTTATATATGGGGGTCTCTTAAAGAAAAGCAATTCAAAACTAGAATACAAAATTAGGTATGAAAATGAATATGTTTTTAGATTGAAAAAAGAAACCACAACAAGTTACAAGTTTTTTTACAAGGTGACAAATACCACACACAAAAAATCATGAAATATCGCGTACCATCCCTCTTTAGTACTCTCTCACCTATTCTTGTTGCATACTCCTTGTATGATTATCTCTTCATATGACAATGATTCTGAAATATCATTTTCAGAGAAAAAAGAAAAAGCAATTCAAATGATTCTTAAACTGCTGTTATATTAGACTAAGCTACATAATTATTTAATCAAATTCCTCGTAAACTATGGACAGTAACTTATGGATGAATATGGGTGGGAGTTTTGTCACAAGAACGCTTAAGTTGCTTTGCTGTGATTCCGGTGCTTCTGAATGTCATTTCCTCTGGAATTGCCAGGCTTCTTCAGAATAAGCTGTCCTCAGATACGCTAAGGCTGATCGAACATGTTGGGAGACATTAAAATGCCACTTCACGGTCCCAGCGTTGCTGCAGTGCTGTGCCCTGTGAACGCAAGAACCCCGGTCAGTTTGGTTTCGCACCGATTCTCATCTCAGAAGCACGGTAGTGTCGTGCACTGCAAGTGCATGCGCTGCACTGTTGAGAATGTTCCTGAAGGTAATGTCTGTCTGGACTAGACATAATGAAAGCCAAATATTCCAATTCTAATTTTACACACCTGCTGGTTGAAAGAACATTCCACAGACTAGCTTCTGTTTGCGCACATTTTGACTCCTTCTTCCCCACCCATGCACTTTCAGTGTCAGGTGTGGAAGGACACGTTATATTGCAGTGGGACCCAGGATGCTGGCTGAGGATGCACTAAGGGCCTCAGGAATATTGCTGGAAGCCATGCCCACCCTGGAATAGCTAGCATGGAAGGGAGCATGAACCACATGAATAGATCCATTGAACTGCCAAAAAAGAAATCTCCAACTCAATTTATTCCTAGCTGGAGTCCCCCAAATGTTCAGGGCCTCTTCGTTGCCACAAAGATCCCCAAGAGAAAAGTGATGGAGGGGGAATTCCAGTGGGAGAATGCATTTTTAGCCTATTGCAATTAAAATACTTAACTTTTGCAATTTTACCAACAGCCCACGTGAACCCATGAAAGAGCCACACCATTGGAATTCACCCTCACAACGAACCAGTTCTAAAGATTAAGCTTCTTTCACTTTGCAGTAAATCTGCCCTGACTGTGGTGAAGATGATGATTGCAACAAGAACGAGATCATAGGTAAATTAGTGTGGACTGAAGTTGTCAAGAAAAACTTCACATAGGAGGCAGGCACTGAGCTAGGCCTTGGACCCTTGGTAGGATTCAATAGACAGAGGGAGAAGGAAAGACCTAAGCCACAAGTTTCTGCAGTCTGCCAAAAAGTAGACACGCATATATGTGGATGTAAAATGTGTTCTCCTGCCAATGAAAACATTTTTCCATCACTGGCTAAGAGCTACCTAATCGGAGCCAATGACAATATATTTATATATCACTAAAGAATGAGAATTGAACTTTCTTCCCGGCACTCTTTCCCCATTTCAATCAGCAAATAATCACTCCCAAGCCAGGATCAACCAGGCTGCAGGCATTTGGCACCCACGTGTCCTCCATCTCCCTCGTTCCTACACAAGGATCCAACGACACTGGGTTTACACTCCAGGCAGGGGGAAAGGAGGGGTGAGGAACGGCCCAGAGCAAAGTTTCTTGGATAGACTCAGGAAGCAAAGTCTGGTGAATGCCCACATGCCCAGTGTGAGTAAGGAAGGTCCATTGCCCAACTTTCTTTCCCTTTCTTTTCCACATCTTCTGTGCCATCACATCCCTGGAGGAAGGGAAATGTTTCCTGTCAGAGGCGTGGTCAGCCAGCCATTTGGAAGCCTGGGTGTTGATCTTGGCCATGGACTTTTGCTTGTGTCTTTAACACACTGCATTTAGCTCTCAGTTTTGTTCCTCATCGTCCCAGATTCTACTCTGGAATATCAGAAATACTCCCAGGGGGACCATAAGTGCAAGACTCTTTATACTTTAAGGAGCTCTGGGTTCAGACAACAGCCACAACCAGGAGCACTGAGGTCTTTTCCATCAAACACCCAAACAAAAACATCATTCAGCCCCACACACTTGTTCCACATCTGCTCTATGCCAGGTAAGCTCTTAGAGGCTAGAGTAATGGAGTAGATTTGGGTTGCCATATTCCCCCTTCCCCTTCCAGATCATAAATGTAATTACCCTTTTTTGGCTTCCCACAAGTTGATGTCTAGTAAATTTGCAATATGTCTTCTACCTAAATACCACACTGACTCTAGAACTCAGTTGGGTGAGTCCCAGGTCAGCCTCCGTGCTGCAGGTCTGGCAGTTGTTCACCGCGAATAAAACACCACACTGCTGATCAACTGGCTGGATGCGCGCTTGAGTGCATGCGAACACAGGCACGTGGAGAGAGAGAGAGATGGTTGAGGAACAACTAACAAGTGCCAGGTTAAATTTATTTCAGGATATGTTTTAAAGTACAAGTCCAAAGCACTTTTTCCCTAACTTTAATTTTGGCATACAAAACCACGTATTGAATAATGTTTGCTTTCCCATTGTGGTGCTCACATAACTCTATATTTAATTGTTACATACCTGTAGACCTACATACGTCCAGCTCGCTAGCCGTTTCACCAGCCTACCGCTTTACCAGCCTAAAATCACAGCACTTTGATGCATCTCTGCCCTCCCTCGAGGAGCTTGCATTCTGCACAGGAAAACAGTATTTATGCCTCTGACATAGTGAAGTGCTCACAGCCAGTGCTTAGAATGGCTTGTGGAAACAGTAAGTTCAAATACAATGAAAAGGGACCACCAACCAGCTTCTCTATAAATTGCTCACTACCCTGTTGAAATGGTTCTGGTTCCACCAACACACATGCAATGCACACGCACACACACACACACCCCTGTACTGTTGCATAATCTTGTTTTTCACATTGGCCAGATTAAAATTGTGCAAAGCAAAACAGTGTGGTGATCTCACCCAACCTACTTACAAATGAAGAGCTAGTCATTCAAATAATTGCTTCTATTTTATTTTTGGAGGGGAAAAATGAAGCAGAGTGACAATAATATCAGATATACAGTTTCTAGAAATTTGAAGCTATGGAAGCTGAAACAACTGGAATTTAGGGAATATTTTTTTGTTGGTACTTTACTGGTTTAGAAGAACAAGAATGTATTCTGTATTATCAGACCATTTATGAACTTAATTATATTTGGCACTTTCAGAGAAGTAAAAATTTGATTTAAGAAGACAAGGCTTCTCTCATCCTTCTGTAGATCAGGAGGCAAGATGGACCCCCCCCCCCCCACACACACACACATACACACAAACATTTGTTTCAAATTAGATTTTTCTGATTTTAAAAATTCTAAAATTAAGATGTTTCCCAATAATCCAAGGTTAATTCTAGGCCTCCAGAATGCTTACCAAAAATACTAGGTTCTTCATTGGCCACAAAATAACCCAATCTGCTCCTCATTCTTGCCTGTCCGTGCCTCACCCTCTAGGGCGGAGCCTGCCTGGACTTTGAGGAGCTACACACAGACTGAGTGTAGCCGCGGTGTCTCCCAGGCCTTCCGCGTCTTTGATAACTTTCTCTAAAGTGGTGATTGGTACAAACAGAACTTGCCCTCAGCCAGTGTGTCTGAAACGCTGGGATGCGTCAGAATCACGCACTGAGTCAGCTGTGCAGGAATGGAGCCCAGGCAGGCCGGTTCTCACAGGCTTCTCAGGGCACCGATGTCCCCAAGTCTGAGGAGCTTCTGCTAGACCAGACACTCATCAAAGCACAGGAGATCTCCATTCAATCTTGTGTCCCAGGGCTTGGCACAGGGACAGACATGCTGTAAGAACTTAATAAATATTTTCCAAATTGATGATAATTAGTACTAAATTCCAATTGGAATTAAAAATGTTATCATTTTTACCAAAAACAAATAATTGAAATAGCTTTCAAATATTATCAAACCAAAAAAAAAAAAAAAGATACTCACAACTTGATTTTGAAGAAAATACTATAGAAATATATATTACAAATTTTACAATTATCATTATTATTGGGTTGGCCAAAAAGTTTTTTTTTCCGTAAGATGGCTCTACCAGTGCTTAGTTGTCTTGATCTTCATTCAAAACAATTTTGTTAGATTGTATTGTGACAGCTGTCATATCACATGTATTTTAAAAACATCAAAATCGGTGAATTTTTTCTTCTATTGGTGAATGGAAGAAATTATGCAACATTTTCAACATATTATGCTTTTTACTTTTAAGAAAGGTGAAAACTCAACTGAAGTGCAGAAAGAAAGATTTGCGCCGTGTGTGGAGAAGGTGCTGTGACTGATCAAACACGTCAAAAGTACTGTGCAAATCTCTCACTGGATGATGTTCCACGGTTGGGTAGACCAGCTGAAGTTGATAGCAATCAAATGGAGAAATTAATTAAAAGTAATCAATGTTACACTACGTGGCAGATAGTCAACATGCTCAAAATATCTAAATCAATAAAGTTATTGGTGAAAATGAAAAGCGTGTCTTTTATTTTACAGAAAAAAACATACGGACTTTTTGGCCAAAGCAATACACTCTCAATTGTCAGGAATCACTGAAAACGAGATTCTTCCATGCTGGCTAAAGTGCAAAAGGCATCACTGTTTCACATTACCCAGAGGCAACAGGGAATTAAAAAACAAAAAGTTCATACAATAAAGAGTCAGACTTTTTTATATGGATCATTTGAAAATAAGATCACCTTGAGATTACAACCACTCTTTAGTTCTTTCCTGTCTTACGTTTTTTTCCTCTCCTACTCTTTCTCTTTTTGACTTGCAGTTCTCTCTGCCTGTCTCTCTGGCATCCTCGTTAGCTATCACGCTCTGTCATCGTCCAAGGAGCCCTCGTGAATGATTCCAATGCCCTGGGTGGGTGGTGAAAAGGCTGAGGCCAGGGCTCTTCAGAGAGCAGGAAGAATGGATCCAGGGAGACTTGCCAGTGGATCCAGGACTCGAGTGTGACTAGAGGGAGAGACATCCTAGGACAGCAATTCGTAAACACTTAAATGTCCTTAGGGAGCATGTTGTTTAAATAGGAGTTCTCCAGCAGGTTCAATCCAGTCCAACAAAGACTCATGGACGTAACAGTGATGGTAAAGGACACAGAGTTTATAGACAGACTATCTAGTTTCTAGTCTCAGCTCCCAAATTTACTGCCTGTGTGACCTTGGGCAACTGCTTCTCTGCACCTCAGTTTCCTCATCTGGAAATGAGAACAACAATAAAGTTGATGCAACAATTAAACGAGGATCTGGTGACTCACAAAAATTAGTCATTTTTTGGCCATCACTGTTCTTCTTTTAAAAGTAAATGAAAACAAGAGCTTATAATTTAATTGGGGGTAGTAGGTGGGATAATATAAGCAACTGATATTGGTTTTTCTTTTCTATCAATCTGATTATTGCTATATTTTTCAGAAGATTTTATTCATTTATTTTTAGAGAGAGGGGAAGGGAGGGAGAAAGAGAGGGAGAGAAATATCAATAGGTTGCCTCTCACACACCCCCAGCCAGAGACCTGGCCCACGACCCAGGCATGTGCCCTGACTGGGATTTGAACCCGTGACCTTTCAGTCCTCAGGACAATACCCCTCCCACTGAGCCACACAGGTCAGGGCTGATTATTGATGTTTTTGTTTTTTAAGTTGGACATAGCCTACATATGTGTGTGTGTGTGTGTGTGTGTAATGCAAGAAATATTTATGAGGCACTCTGCCAAGTACTTCAGGTAATTATGTCAATTAATCCTCACTAAACCCTATAAAACAGATATTATTATCTGTATTTTGCAGATGAGGAAACTAAGACTGAGAGGGGTTCATTAACTCAAGATCCCACAGCTAGTTAGTGGCTGAGCAATGATTTGAGCTCAAGTCTGACTCCAATTCCTAAGCCCTTATGCTACACCATGAAACAACCAGAGAGCTTCAAAAACACCGTTAACCAGAAGTTTTAACCCATGGTTACAACTCCATTGACCTGCAGAATAAACGATTTCCCTGCCAGCCCCCCTCCAAAGCCCACCCAGCTGACTCACCAAGAAACTGAAAAAACAGCATCACCAGAGAAGGTCACAGAAATGGGAAATCTGGACTGGCAACAACCACCTTGCCCTGTAAGCCTCCAGGCTAAGGGACCAAACCGTGGGGAGATTAGGTAATCTGTGGTGAATGTGGGGCCCTTAGTTGCCAAGATTCACAGCAACCTGTCAGATCCTGGTGTTCGTTGTGCACTTATAAGTCTCCCACAGATGCCCTGTTGGAACTTGTATTTCCCAGCCAGAGAAAAGAGTGAATTGGAAGCTGACCTATCCATTTACCGAACATAACGCCTAAATTTCTCTGCCAGGAAGACACCACTCTGATTTTTTTTTCCTTTCCATTAAATATTCAGCAATGGGCAAGAGTTTTGAGGTCTTGTCCATACTGACTTAGAAGGTCCCATTCCCCAGAAGCCTTCCAGAGAACTCCGGGAACAAGCAGCTGCTCCGTGAGCATTTTTAGCTCACTTGTAGCCAGATTTGGAGAACGTCCAAACTCTTGCAACTGATCTCCTCCCCTTCTTTTTTGGATGCCATCAACCAAGAGGTGTTTAGGAATGTGTTAATAATTCCCAGGAGAAATTGGCCAGGATTACCTAGTCATGACTAATGAAGCTGTCATCCGCCGTTCCCTCACGCTGTTTAATAATGCCTTCCAACGAGGGCTCTAGGAAGATGGATAGGATTGTAACACTGCGCCCAAGAAACTGGCACGATGTCAACGACAACAGAGGCCAGCTTATTTTGCATGCCACTCTATTTTTCATTGTACTTCACAACAACTTGTTATTAAATGAAAATGAATTTGCCATTAGAGACTAGATAGTATTTAAAACTGTGCGGCAATGTTTCATGATTCAATGTTTTGTTGTGTTTTTTTTTCTTTTCGTAACCAGTGCAGCCATGTGCGTAAATGTCATTCTGTATTAGGTAAGGCTGGATTTTCCAGAACAATTGTAAATATTTTATGGAATTCGGTCATTAAAACTTGATGTGGTTTGAAGCTTGCTTTGCAGGATTCCAACTTTGAATTGGCCATTTAGAAATGGGAAAAATGAAGTAGGCTGTCTCCATAGGTACTCCCAGAAAATGGCGTGAAATGGGGACAGGAGAGGGAGTCTCTGTACAGGAACAATGACTTTCTCCGTCAGGCCAAGGAGGCTTTCTGGACAGCAGCCTCCCCGACACCCTCTCCGAAGAGTGTGTGTCAGTTGGGATAGTTGGTGTTGTTTTACAGGAACAAATAAGGCCCCCAAATTTCAGTGGCTGAAAATGACAGAGGTCTGTTTCTTGCGTATACTACATGTCCATTACATGTGTGACTATCATGAGTTGTCCTGGATGATGGAGCACCCACTATCTGGAATGGTGACAAAACTCTGCTGATTTTGGTCTCAAGTCAGCAATTTGAAGTTTAACCTTGAGGGATTACCTAGAGGACAGCATAGGGAATGTAGTCAATAATGTTGTAATAACTATGGATGGTGTCAGGTGGGTACTAGACTTATACTGATGATCACTTTGTAAGGCATATAAATCTCTAATCACTATGTTGTCCACCTGAAACTAATATAATACCGTATATCAACTATAATTTTAAAATAAAACCTTTTTTAAAAGTTTAATTTTGAGCTGCTCACATGCCCCAGCCAACCCCAAAGGGTGGGCAGGGGCCAAGAGTGACAATCTGCTCAAAAGGGAGCCACAGCTGATCTGGTGATCAGCCCTATTACCTACTGATGTAAGATCAAAAGGAGGACTTCAAGTCCAAAGGTTCGAAAGAGCCTCTTGCATTCTGGGAGAATCCTCCACTTTCCCCACCCCATCTTTCCACTGTGGTCGCCCATACTTTCCTCTGCTCATGAAGACAGGCATTGTGTCCTCCTGTGGGCTGAAGCTCTCCTAGGGATTCGTCAGCCCAGGACTTGTTGACACCATATGATCTCTGACTTTAATTCATTTCAACTGAGTAATGTACTTGAAAATTACCAGGGTGTTTATATGAATTATGATTGCTGTTAAAGCTCAGATGCACATAGATCATTAACAATACTTTCCCTTCACCTATCCAAAATTGACTTCAAATTTATGCTTCTTAACAAGAAATCTCTTAGCATTTTTAAACAACTGTATCAGGGCAGAATTATTGTATTAAATGTTGCCTGCTTTTCACAGATGGAGACCTCATCACTTATACTCATATATAGTAATTTTCCACATAGCTTTGGCAACTAGAGGGTGAAATCCAAAAGAAATTGTATAAATTAAGTGGCCTGTCAGGTGACCTACTGGGTATTCTGTATGGTACTTTGTTTAAAGAACTATCTTCACTGAGTAGTGAAATTATGGCCCTAAGTGTTTCCTTAGAGAGAGGCAAATATTTCCTAAACTGCCTTATTAAAGGGTTCCTTGGCATCAGCCTGGGTTCCTCCCAGAGGAACCATACGAAAGGAACTCATCCTGAGACAGGAAGTGTGCAAGTGGCCGATTTGGGAGGAAATCCCAGGAAGCCGGGTAGGGGAATAGGAAAATAAGTCATGAGAGAGAATACAGCCAGTATGAGTACTTTAATGAGAAAGGTACAGTTGTGGGTGGTTGAAGTTCATTCACACTGGTAACTGTGGGAGCGTAGAGAGAGCCCACCAAAGTTGAGACAGGCAGGGTATTTATATCATTCATCATCAGTAAAGACTGTCCCCGCAAAAGAAAAGCTCATGGGAACCATGGATGGCTTATCCCCCCTTCCCGCCCCACGATCTGGGTGGAGAAATACGTCTGCATATCAGAAGGGGTGGACTGTGTGGCCATGATAATGTGCCTGGCCGACCTCCAACTACCGAGAGCACAGCTGATAAAGGGCTCCAGCTGCTGCTCCCTGAAATCAATGACCATGTCTGCACGGAGGCCGCACTTCCCCCGGGATGCTTCCAGCCAATGCCTAGACACAGCAGGATACTAAGGCAAGCCTGGTCCTGGAAGACACAAGACTTTTCTGGCAACTAACTGTGACTCAAAGACTCCCCAGTGACCTTGCCAAATCCTTCTTAGACTGCACAGCAGTCTAGAATGCTCCCACCAGTCCACCTTCTGTCTCCCCTGCACTGGGGGGTCAGTCTTGCATGGTGCAAGTCAGAGGGCTCACTCAGCCTCTTCCAGCTCCCTCCCCACTTTGTGTTGCACAGGCATTTTCCCTAATAAAGTTGTGGCATGTCTAAATCCAGCTTGGTGTCCGCCTCTCAGAAGACCCAGACTAACAAATACAGTAAGTGCCATGGAGTAGCAGCATTATTTAGATAGTGCTAAACACAACTATGCTGGATGGATGGATGGATGGTGTGAAAGTGTGATGGTTAATTTTATGCGTCAACTCAACTGGCCCACGGAGTGCCCAGCTGTTTGATCAAACATTATTCTGGGTGTTTCTGCGAAGGTGGTTGTGGATGAATTACCATTTGAATCAGTAGACTGAGTAAAGCAGATTGCCCTCCCCTATGTGGGTGGGCCTCATTCCATCAGTTGAAGGCCTGAGTAGACCAGAAAAACTGATCCTCTTTTTGCCTGAGTGCCTTCAAACCAGGACATTGGCTTTTTTCCTGTCTTTAGACTCAAACTGAAATATCCGCTCCTTTTGGGTCTTGGGCATTGTTGTGAAGAATAAATAGGATAATTTTTGCACAGCACAATGCTTGATAACTGGTAAGCATTCCATAAGTGGTGTCTATTGTTTGTTACTGTACCTCAAGACTGGTTGGTGTCCTCTTTCTGCATTGTGACATTTCCTCAGATTCATGAATTATCACAGACAGTAGGGAAAGGAGGTTCGATCATTGGAATCATGGCATCTAGATCAACGACCCCTCATACTTTTTGGTGAGGTAAATAGCCTTTGTGTGCCTCAAAAAATAATGAGATTCCCCCCTCAAACATAACAATTGTATATTTTTAAATCCTTGATTGAAAAAACATGTGCAACCAAAAAGCCCTTCTAAATTCAGTCACACACGCAATGTATTTCATTGGCCTCAGTAGCACTGAGGCACGTCGGAAACAGTCAGGCATGAGATGTGTGGGACAGAGACTTTATTCCATCTAGAGACAATGCTGAGTAGACATCGGGTTTCAGACCCCACAGCCTTACCTCCAGGGCTATCCAGGGGTCTGAGGTCCAGAGGGATGAAAAACACTATTTAGTTAAGTAACTGCTCAAGTCAGAGAAAAACCCCGCCTTTTCTTCCTCAAGCACTCGAAGTAGCTGTTCCTTTCTCCTCCAGCTTCTCATGACGCAGCCTGCCAGGCAGATGCGCAGCCACCCAAGACTCCCCTCCTTGAGGGGATGCCCGCCCATGAACACCTGTCATTTGCTCACCTCTTTCATATGCTCCAGTATGCATATGTGACTATGAATTATTATTTCATTCCAAAGACTCTATTTCTAAATGTATTTGCCAGAGAGATAAAAAAAACCTAAGGAGACCACACACAAGCATGAGTTGGAAAAGTGGACATCTGGTCACTTCCACAGGAAATGAGACTGCATGGCCAGCGCTGTGATTCTGGCTGTGGCCCCAAAGCCCAGGGAGGCCCATCTGGAGAGAGACTGTGGTCCTCTGTACCTATGTCACTCTAAGTCCAACGTCTCCCAGAGAGAGCATCCCCACTAGTAGAAAGGACTTGCTGGAGAAAGGAAGACAAACCTGGCAGCAAGTTCACAGTCCCACACGGCTCTTCAGTGGCTCTGGAGGGAGCTGCTTCTAGAATCCGATATCTATAAATGGAGGCTACTCATTTGCCCCACGTCCTCAGCCTGCAGCTGTATGAATCAGAAAGACCACTGATGCTCCAAGTGTGTAAAAGGTGTGGAGCCCAATGTGACAATTTATGGAGATCCTCATATGTATGACTTGCATGACAACCAGCAGAAGAAACAACTCTTCTTGGCCACTATCCATTCATTCATTCAACAAATATCTATCAAACCCCTACAATTGTGTCACACACGATAGGCTAAAACTTTACTTTTGAACAAATAAAACAGGCAAGGCCTACTTCATGGAGCTTATTGTCTCCTGGGAGACAGATAGGTTATTAGTCAAATAGTCACACCAACAAATGCAAAACTGCAAAAGGGACAAATGACACAAAGAAGAGGTGCATGGTGTCCAGAGAGCCTCATGCAGGGTTTCAGGCAGTGAGGGAGGACAGGGCAGGCTCCCTGGGGAAGCTGAGCAGGAGTGAAGGGAGAGAAGGAGGTTCCCAGGCAGGGAGCAGCCTGTGCAAAGGCCAAGCAGTGGGGAGAGATCTTATAGGCAGCAGATTTTGGCCTTCTCTACCCTGAAATCAGAAAAACAGGTAATGGTATTTTCTTCTTGCTCTTTGGTGGTCGTATTTTTTACTTAACCTCTATGGAAGAAAAATTCCTGATGTATGATGGTGCAAACACCAGTAAGAACCTCTATTAGTTCCCCCAGTGATTTTATGCACATCCTCCCCTGTGAATACATTTCTTGCTTTCTTTTCAGTGTCATTGATTTATTCATGCAAAAACTATACTCTTCTAATCATTGAGAATTCCAAATAACCTCACAATACAGAGTCCACATCCCCCTCAGTCTCCTTTTTTTGAAAAATAAAAATAAAAACAGAAAATTGCAGAGAAAAATATAACACCGTCCCCCACATATTGTTAATGTTTTAACATAGTTGCTTCCTACACATGTCTTAGGAAAAAGTATAAACTATAACATTGATTCAAAGCCTCCATCCCATCCTTTCCCTCCTACCCTCGTGGTAACCACCAGAGTGAATCTGATACGGACCCTTCCAGTCCATGTTTTAAAACTTTAACTTCATATGCGAGTCTATCTACCCATAAGTAAAATAACATATTGTTTTGTGAATTTTCACTTGTTTATTCTTAGAATCATCTTATCAAAATCCCTGTAGGCTCCACTTTTGAATTTTTATTGGAGATGCATTCAAGGGATTTATTACTTTGGAGAGAACTGACATCTTTACATTATTAATTTTTTCCTCTAGGGGCAAACTATATTTTTTCATTTAATCAGGTTTCCATTGTGTCCCTTTGTAAAATATTGCTCTTTTCTTCTTGTAAGTCCAGCACATTTCTTGTATTTCCCAAGTGATTTTTTATTTGTATTGATGTTGAGACTAGGATTATTTTAAATACTTATTTTGTAACTGGCCATACCACTAAATTCTTATTATAACTAATACTGCAGTTTTTCAGTGGGTTCTTTTGTGTTTTCTTGGTAGACAATTATACATTATACATAAGACTAGAGATTTGCAAAGGATAATTTGGTCTGTTTCCTACTGACGGTGAGGCTCCATTGGTCCCTGGTCTCGCTGGATCAGCTTGGACTTCCAGGACAGTGTTCGGTTACAGCGGGGAGAGGAGGGAGCCTCGTCGCCGTCCTGGCCTGGACAGCCGGGCCTCTGAGGCCGCACCACTTTTGCGGTGCTGATGGTGGAGACAGGCTTGATCATGCATGTGTTCTTCTTAAATTAATGAGAGGGTTTTTTTCCCCAATCTGTATATATTTACAAAGCAAAGTGGCTTCAATTTGTAAACCAATTTTTGGTGTATTTTACAAAATTGAAGATTGAACTTACTCTTTGGCTATCTGGATTGGAAGAAGCGTTAGACTGGTTCTAGTTCTATTAACCAGTCCTAGTGCTAGTTCTGAAGCTGGTTAAGGTCTCATCTGAGCAGGCCCTCTCATTTCTCCGGGCCTTGGTTCCTCCCCGTGAAATGAGGAGGGATAAGATTATTCCTAAAATTAATATTGATTTTCTCACAGTTTAAGCCCTATTTCCTATTTTAATGATAAATATTTTTATCAAACAAATTTACAAACACAACTGATACAATGACAGGGCTGCAGAAGTTTAAAACAGGCTGCATATATAGAAAACCGCACTGAAAATAGTTCAAGGTAAGCAGACTGAAATTTGCACGAAGTTCATGAGTAAAATTTTAAAAACAATAACTACTACTTACTGAATGTTTACTGTGTCCCAGGAATACTGTTTTATTTACAAAATAGCCTATTAATCATTTATAACAACTCATTGAGGCAGGAGAAATCATGATTCCTGTTTTACAGATGAGGAAACTGAGGCAGTGTGTGGGGAACTCTGCAGATTAGCTCACTCAATATCCATGTCATTTTCCTTCTGGTATTTTGTAGCCTGGGATGCTAAATTCCACATTTCCCAGACTCCCTTGTAAATAAGATTCCAGATCTGCTTTAGGTTCCGTCAAGTCTCTGGCCGGAGACTTGATTTTGAAGTAAAGTTAGGCAGGGAGAGAGGCAGCATGCAAGGCCATTACCCACAGATCACTGTGAGCACGTGAGGCTCCGGTGCCTACAGTTCTGGGCGTGGCTCCCTGATCCTCGGGTCAGAGTCAAGGAAGAGGGTCCTGGACCCAGTGGCAGGGACAGCAACTTCCAGAAGCTCCAGACTGAGTCAGAGAAGTCACTTCCCTTGACAGTCCAGTTCTGTCGTGCCCTTCCAGAAGCCACTTCCAGGCGCCGGTCTATGGCCAGCCCTCTCATTAATGTCATAAGCACCTAGTTCCCTTAGTCAAGCCCTTCCTGCTTAAACCAACTAAAGTGGTCTCTGTTGTCTGCACTCACACTCGAATCATTATAAGCAGTGTAATTTTCCTTTTTCTCATGTGCCCCTTCAGCTAAATAGGAGCATCCACATAGTGCAATGGACCAGGCACTGGATTTGGAGCCAGTGACCTGGGTTCTAGTCCTTCCCCTGTAATTTGATAACTGCATGACTCCAGGCAATTTCCTTTGCCCTTCTTGGTCTCAGTTCTTTTTCTTTTCCTTTTTTTTTTTAATCTTTGACATGAGGGAACGCAGTGTCACTTCTGCCTCTAACATTCTATGATTATCATTGACCCAGAAAAATATGAAACACCAATGATGCAGATTGCCTGCTGAGTGGTTCTCAATAAGCCACTTACAGACCTGAAACTCACCAGGCTATTTCCCAAGCCTTGGCTCTTCCTGGGTTTAACTCTTTTGACAGAATGCTCTGTGGTGGGCCTAGGATCCAGCCCCCACCCCAGGCAGGGACTTCAGCCATGGGAGCACCACATGGCAGCTGGGAGGGCGTTACCCCAGAGGCCTTAGCTTCATTAGGAAGCTGCTGAGCAGGCAAGCTGAGGGTTACAAAGCCTATGGCTGCTCAAGAGCAAGCCAAGCAAAAGGTCAGGAAACTGGAAAATCAGGACAGGACCATGGAGAATTCTCAGGGCAGAGGTCAATCCATCAGGGATGGAAGCCAGGAAGTCTAGCCTGAGGCCAAGGAGTCGGCAGTTCCTAAAGCTGTGGTCCAAGCAAGGAGACAGGGAGGTGGACAGGCAGTCAAGCCTCAGCAGTGAGGACAAAGAATTCGGAGTCCAGGCTGTCAGGTACCACAGGGGTCTGCACCCACCCTCCGCCTGCTTGTGAGATTCAACCAAGCCAGCACCTGCTCAGCGTGGAAGTTCAGAAATGGTCGTTAGGTCAGAGTGACTTGAATGAGCAGGACCTCAGGAGTCACACACAGAGCAAACCAGGTCTTGGAGCAGATGTCTCCAGCCCCAGTAAGCAGGAAGTGTTGTCATAAGTGAGCAAAGCAGCTGCACGGTGGCAAGGTAGCTCTGGCTGACAGAGGACACAGCATTGAAGTTGGGGGTGCACAGTGGGGAAAGGGAGCTGCACGAGTGGGCTTCTGGTGTTCCAGCATCGTTCAGGGAGAAGGAAGGCACACTGTACCATCAGAGCGTGCCTTAACGGTTTGCTCTCTCCATCTTTATAGTTCATTTTTATCCCCTCTAGCCCACATCAGCTCTCTACATACTGCCCTTCCTAAGTCTGCTTGCAGCTAGGTCTGTTCCAGAAGGAAGCTGATAAACGAAGTCATAAGACACAAATAACTAAAATAGCATAAATTGTTTTGCTTCCCAGAGGTTGTTGCCTTTTTATAAGCAAACTAACAAGAATATCAGGGATCTATTTTGCAATAGGAACCAGGTTAACAAACTCTTAACCCTGATATACAGCCGATCCTCATTATTCATGGATTCTATATTTTTGAGGTGGCCTAACCCATGCAGATGTGGCTGGAACCCCCCAACTCAATAAGAGGCAAGGATTTTGTGGTCATTCACAGACATGCGCAGAGTGGCGAAAAATCTGAGTTCCACACAGTCCCGCGGAGGTCGGACAGGCAGTGCTCTGCCTTCCCGTTTCAGCTCCCATTCTGTAAACAAGTGCCTTTTTAGTTCCATATTTCCCTCACTCGTGTGCTTTTGGCTGGTGCTTTCACTGTTTAATGGCCCGGACACAGTGCTGCAGCACCGTCTGGTGCCCCCAAGCACGAGAAGGCTGTGGCATGCCGTAAGGAGAAAATGCACGTTACCCACGCTTCCTTCAGGTAGCCTTCAGGCTCCAGTGAGAGCGCTGTTGACCATGAGTTCAATGCGAATGCATCAGCAACCTGCATGAAACAAGGTGCCCGTCAATGGAAACACACATGAAACAAGGGTAGATCTTGACTGATTGATGAAAATGCCGTGACCAGAGCCTCGAAGGAAACTTTCTCTCTATTTCCCCAGGAGCAATAGTTCAGTATTTGCTGATTCATTGTTCACAGCAACCTTTAAGAACGTAACTGTGGCAAGAAATGAGAAAAGGCTGTACTGGATCTGTCTCCAAACACTTCCTCATCCTCACACTACGACTGGAAAATGCTTTCAGGGGCCTTCTGCAAGATCATTGCTTGCAAAGAATTACAATGAAAATACTTGGAAACATTTTTAAGATCTCTACTTCTTAACCTTTTCACAGGCATCGCCTAAAATTCTTGTTGACAAGCCATGAATGTGTGGCGCATTTCAGATCAGATGAGCTGTTCCAGAAACTGAGATAAAAAGAAGCTCTGCAGTGATTCTGCTGGATTTGTGTTTTGAACTGTCTTACAGATTTTACCCCCTCCTCCCCCCAATAGATTCCTGATGTGAATGTAAAACTCTTGAGAGGGACTTGTAAGGGATGAATAGTTTCACTAAAAAATGTTCACATGGAGTTTCTACGTGGAATCCTAAGTAGAAAGGGCAGGGATGGGTGGGCAGAGGACTGGAGGGCATCCTACACCCCCGAGCAGGTGTAGAGGGTCTGATTTCGTCACCAACAGGGGCAACTGGGGCACTTAGTCTGGACTGCTTCTGACTCTTCCAGGATTATCCTGACTGGAATTGGAGCCTGTGTTGGTTTCTAAGCAGTGATACCAGGTCATTCTCTCCCCCCAAATTAAGTATGCTGTGAGGGTTTGAGGAGGTCCAGTGTTTGCTTTCCAGGAGAAGGCAGCATTTCAAGGTGACTCGGAATCTCTTTTCTCTGCATGAATTTCTTTTCTTTGCATTTAACGTCACGGGGTAAGAGCAAGGCTTTCCTCCCCACCATTCATGGTTCCCAGGCTCCTAAATGCCACATTCTCTGAACTCCACACCCCAGACACTCTTCTCACAGAAAAGAGCTGGGAGGCCTCTCCGCGTGCCCCCCGACCATGGAGCCCTCTCAGCCCGGCCTCCCCCAGGGCCTGCACTGGCCATCTCCGCCACCCGAGCCAAGCAGTCTGTGTGGCTGAGTCCAGGGAGGAATTTGTCATTAGGGACTGAGGTCATATGCCTTCCGGTTTTCTACTTAGTGACACGCTTTCTCACACTGGGGTCAAGAAGTTGGGGCCTCCTAAATGTGTCCTTCGAGATGAGCTGTGAGGAATGTTTTCTTACCACGGTCCTTTTCTTTTCCCCTGAGGCCCTGGGAGTGCAAACTTCAGACCTTTCAATCCCTGGGCAGAAGCTATAAACCACAATTGTGCTACATGTTGAAAGGACGTGCAAGCGACCAGCACTTTGGTCTTTTCCTCAGCTGACCCCTTGGGCAGTCTGCCCACACGGGTGGGGAAAGAAGAGGGGGCTGCTTCCTCTGCCACCAGGGAGCCATCAAGGCCAAATCAACTCCAGCTTGCCACCCCCAGCAGGCCGTTCTCATGTGTGCAGATGGCCTGCTTGTTTAGCATGTGCTGTAGGAAGCCTGTCTGGGAAGTGTCATTGGGACCGATGCTGTGAGCCCAGAACCCCAGCTATTGCTCCACGGGTGATGGGAGAGCCAGCACAGCCATGAAGCGACGGGGGACCCAGGAGAGCCACACTATGCTGGACCCCAGAGCCAACAGGTGTAGATTCAAGAGAATTTACCAGGTGCAGATTTCCTTCCTTCTTCCTTTCTTTTCAAGTTGTTTTTGCAAATGTTTCCAGCAAGCGTTAAAATGTATTTGCGAGGGTGCGTACATGCGCACTACTGTCGGGGTTTCTGTACTTTGGAAAAGCGAAAGCCCGGAGGAAACTCAGGAGCGCAGGTGAGGCTGAGGCCCGGTGCACAGCTGAGCAGGTGAGGGCAGTTCCTGTTCCCCTGGACGGTTTACTCCTGATTAGCTCTGGCCACAAAGGGTTGGGTGACAAAGAGACAGAGCAGGTCCAGAACATGCGTCACAACCCCTGCTGATGAGGCATCCACTCAGGGGCTTCTCCCCGCACCTCAGCCTCTGCATGGACGGCTCCCCTACCTGCCCCCGGCCCCACGCCTCTCTGCCCCTTGTGCTTCCCGGGACAAATTGAAGCAGCCTGTGACCACTGGCGCTCTGACTGATGGCAGGGGATCCACAGGTGCAGGCGGATTACAGAGAAAAGCGCGGGGAACCAGGCGGTGAGGCCCCAGGAGTGACGACGGGACCCTGGCTCTCTCCTGGGCTGTACTTGGCTCCTGACACCTGAAGTTCTCTCCTCCAGCTCCCACCTTTGAACTTAGAATTTGTCTTTTCTCAAAACGCAAATGTCCTCAGGGTGGGATAGCGCTTTTGAAACTGTGAATATGGAGATTGTATCATCCAAACACAAAATCAGTATCTTTTACAAAAGCACTTTTCCTATCATTTTGTATTTAACAAATTTCTAGAAATTTTTTTATTAGCAAAGCAGGTCATAAATATTGTAAGGAACTTTTTTAAGCAAAACAAAACTATGAAAGGAAATCTACCCCTACCCACACACCACTCCTCTGCCGTGTACCCCTCAGGAAGTGTGACCCTGTTGACAGCGTGTGCTGCGTCCTCCCAGGCATCTGTCCATGGTGCGTGTATATGTGCACATGTGTCCGTGTTTTAGCAGAAAGGCCTTCCACTCTACATACTTCAGTGGCATTTGATTTTTTTTTCCATTGGAAGAAATTTTTTTCAGCCTAGGAACATCACATGAAAACTGTTCAAAAGTCACCCTTCACGTACTACACACTTAACAGATCGCCTTTGTTTTCGTTACTGTCCTTGGTCTTTAACAAGCAAGGGCACCTCAGGAAGTCAGGGCGTTGCCAGGGCGGAACGGCTGTGGGCGCCTCCTTCCACGATGCAACCGTCCCACATCTGCGCTGTCTGCTGGGCTGGCCGTTAGCCACCTGCGGCCATTAAGCTGTTGAAATGTTGAAATGGGACTAGTGCTGTTGAGGAAATGAATGCTTAACTTACTTAATTTTAATTAACTTAGATGCTAGTTTAAACAGCTACATGTGGCCAGTGGTGACTGTATTGGACAATGCATTTCTAGAAAATTTGTAATGAATCCATCATGTACTCCTAGAAGAGTTATAGTTAGAAACTCTAAAGCCAGATTTCCTGGATTTGGACCACAATTCCTTCTATGGAGCAGTGACTTTGGAAAAGTCACTCCACCTTTCTGAACCTCAGCTAGCTCGTCTGCAAAATGAGGGTAGTCACAGAAACACCTCATGCATGGTGCTGTCATGAAGGCTTAGTGCTTAATCCTTGTAAAGCAGCCGAACTGCTGCGTGAGCACGTAAGTGCTCGATAAACATTAGATATATAATCATTTCCTAAGAATAGGAATGGGAAGAGGGAGAGCTTGGGAGGGGAGGGGAGGGGAGGAGACTGGAAAGAGAAGCTTTCCAGTGAAGGGCACTTTGTTCTCAGGAAATGTGTGTCGGCTTGGACACTACCTTGACCACGTCCTTTCAGAGATAGGAGTGGGAGCAAAAACTGAACTCCTTCAGCTTTTGCTGAATTCCTCTTTCCCCGGAGGGCACCTTCCCACAGAGCTCCTCCCAGCCCTGGCCCAGCTTGAACCCTGCCTGTGGCCACGCAGGACAAAGCCTGCTCTACAGCCGCCCTGTGGCCTCTGCCTCTGAGCCTGAGGGGCCGCACAGGGCAAGCAGGCAAACAGTGCTCCCAGCCCCATGGAAGTCACCATCCCATGGCTGTTTTAAGGCTGATTTCAGTACAGAGCAGGAAAGAAGAATCTAACTTTGTCACAGAAGTGGAATCCTTCTTCCTCAGGAAAAGCAGTCTGTGGAGTTGGAATAAATTGCTGAAGTGAAGCAAGTATTTTTCTCTGGGGCTGTTTAAAGGAATTTACGAATTCACTCAGCGTGTTAGCCCTTCCCTCCTGCACACTCAGCCCCTGTCCAGAATGCTTGGAATGTGCCTCTCTGGTTATTGAAACACCACTGCGGGCAGCAAGATCAGTGACCCATTTGTTTCTCTAATCCTTGCCCAGGGAGGGATTCATGAATGAATGAATGAATGAATGAATGATAAGCTAATTTAGTGAGACTCTGAAAACCCATCTTTATCAAACACATGTTCTCCGAACATTAGCCTTCCTCTGTATTATGAACAGAATTGAAATCAGATGGATCCAATGTTATCGGTCCTGGGTCCGTATGGATTGTCACGAATGCAGGAAATGCACTTTTGTCTTAGGAAAAAGTACCAACACCCGACTAGCCATCAGGACACCTGGGTTTGAGTTCCAACTCTCCTTTCTGGCCTTAGAGCCTCAGCTTCGTTTCTGGTAAAATGTGGGGCAGATACAGAGGACCTCCAGGATTCCTCACAGGTCACACATGTGCAGCCCTGGGCTCCCGGGGTTGAGCCAATCCTACCCACCTCAACCGGGAGGCCCCAGGCAGCCTTTGTCAGGGCTGCCAGTCTTGCTACAGCTTCTAAGAGGGCCAGCCACCCCAGTGGCACCACAGAAAGGTGCACAGCAGTCATGTCCTAAGGGAGCCAATCCCATCCCTTCAGACACTAGCTGCAGCTCTGATCACCTCGCTGCCTTTTGAGGGGGGATTTCCATTCACCAGCCCCATTCAGAGGCTTTTTGGAAGCCTTCTGTCCTGGTGCACTGAAGCAGGCCGCCTCTTTTTCCACCAAATGTCCCAAAGGGAAATGACATTCACCAAGAATTTGGACAAACTTTTTTAGAAGAAGCTGGAAATTGCACAGATCCTTGTTACGTAAAGTATTGGAGGAGAAAACTGCAGGAAGTGGTAGATTCGAGACATAAAGGACATCATTTGCCTGCCTTATTATCTCATTTTTCAGTGAAGCTGACGGGACAGCTGCCTGTTATTACAAGGCACACCAGGAAATGTTTAGCTGCCAAACAGAAAGGAACGAGTGAAGGATTAGCAGCTCTGTTCAAGCCACACAAATAGAATTCTTGCACCTGGCCGTCATGCGGTTAGATTTATCATCTTCGCAGAGTATGTTGCTTAAATCCCATTTACAAAGAAACAAAACAACCCGAAAAGGCGCCTTAATGTCATTGTAATTATGATAAGTATTAGTAACCATTTTGCAGTTTTTAGTCTCGATTAAATTAATTGGTAGTGGTTTTCCTTTAATCACACTAATCTTTTACTTGGTTTCTGTCACGTTGTAAATTTACCATTCCATGTTGCACATCGAATGTGGCTCTAAAAATGGAAGATCGATAACAGTTTAATCCTCCGGAAGGCTGTGGTCATTAATGATGTTGTGTAACAATAGTGATCTCTTTGCAATGTGGCCGATCACCTCCAGAAGTGACATTTTAAAGAAAGTCAATTATTTGCTTCTCAGCTTCATTTTCTAATGCCAGGGGCGGGTGGGGGGGGGGGGGGGGGGTTCTGGGAGTCAGCTCCTGGAGCTGATAGCACAGCGGAGACCCTGAGCCCAGCACCAGGGACTGCTGAGGGACAGCAGGTGGCCCCTAAGTGGCCGACTTATGCCCACTTGGAGTGTATTTACTTCCCTCATGCCAAGGCCCAGGGAGGAATCCAGTAAAAGGAAAAAGTGAGTCTTAGATCCTATGAAAACTACCCTTTAGTATGAATCTTTGAATTAATAAAAAAAAAGCAAACTCTTCATGAAGCCCTGTTGCTTCGCGCATTAGGGTAGAAACTCGTTAGCTCTTCATTCCTCTCTCAGTGTCTCCTCAGGTCTCTCTGTGCCAGATGTCAGTGTAAAGGAGACTGAGACCAGGCTGGAGCCTGCAGGAGCTCCTCACCCTCAGAGAGCACCACCCTGCCTGGAGGCCTCAGGGATGTTTAGGTTCTCAAGGGAATATTAATTCTCCATGGGGCAGGAATCAGAGCTATTCTGGAAGGAGGGAATCACAAAAAGGGCACACGACAGGCCAGAGCAGGAGCTGCAAGAAGTCAGATAAGACTAGAACTCAGCATGGCTGGTAAGGAGCGAAAGAGAGGAGGCTGGAGCCAGAGGACAGAGGGCCTTGAATGCCCCTCTAAGGAGTATGGTCGTGGCCCTCCACATGATGAAGAAGAAGAAGAAGAATACAGCACTGGGGATGTCTGTGAACTTCTCTCCTACAGCATAAATTTGCCGGAAAGGAGACTGAAGAGGGTTTAGGATGGTCCAAATAGGAAATGCTGCATCTGCATAGCAATGACAGGGGAGAGGAAACAGGTCCCAGAGAGCTTTGGGGCATGGCTTTGACCGCACGATTGGGCGTAGCGAGGAGGGGCTAGACTGCCTCCTTGGGTACAAGGGTGGAGAATGGTACAATTAATAAAGATGGGAAATTCAGTAGAAGGATGGATTCGGGAAGGAAAGAGCTGATTCACACTATTTGGGCATGCCAAGTTCAAGGTGCTGTGGGATAGCCGTGTGGAGATGTCTGTCGGTAGACCGTACACACATGGCTCAGGCACCAGCGATCAGGTGTTCAAAGGGCACTCAGGAAGTACATATTTAGTGGTTATCACTAGAGCTATTCTTTACTTGTGTGAATAGAGATAGTAGCTGAATCCACTGAATTCAATAAAATCATACAGGGATGGTATGTAATGAAACTAAATGAAGGCTAAAAACCACAATTACAGAACCCCACTTATTATGGACTGAATGTCTGAGTCCTCCCAAATTCACACATTGAATCTTCACCCCGAATGTAATGGCTTTAGGAAGTAGGGTCTTTGGAAGGTGATTAGGTCATGAGACTGGGCCCATCATAAATGGGGCTCATGAAAAGGGACATTAGCAACAATGTCACCTGCCAGATAGGCTAGGTGTTTGTGGGAGTTGACAATGAGGAGGTCATTGATTGTCCTAGCAAAAGTTTTCTCTTTCGGGGGATGGAGGTGGGGTACCTAGTGGGGAAGAGTCGGAGCAATGAGTAGAAGTGCCAAATTGTGCTCGGATGAAGAGAGGAGAGTACAGGGAGACTAAATAGAGACTTTTTGAAAAAGACTGTGAGGAGAAGGAGAAGGAGAAGGAGAAGAAGAAGAAGAAGAAGGAGAAGGAGAAGGAGAAGGAGAAGGAGAAGGAGAAGGAGAAGAAGAAGAAGAAGAAGAAGAAGAAGAAGAAGAAGAAGAAGAAGAAGAAGAAGAAGAAGAAGAAGAAGAAGAAGAAGAAGAAGAAGAAGAAAATACAGTAATATGAAGCAAAGAAACAAATAACCCACAAGAGGATACAGGATTTAGAGAGGGCTTTTTTTTTTTAATGTACCTGCACATGAGCTGTAGGAGAGAGAAGTCAGAGGAATGAGGGGGGTGAATCAGGAGCACAGGCGAAGCCGGGGCCTTGTACTCCTGGTGCAAACTGCTTTGTGGGTAAGGAGAGTGGGAGGACTGGGGAAAGAGGAGCTGAAGGGCTTGGCTTATCATTTCAAGTTGTGTTTGAATTTGCTTATACTCTTCTCTCTACTAGAAGGACTTCCCCATCGCCTGCAAACCAGAAGCTGCGTATTTCAAGGCCTCCTGAAGTGCCCCTCTCCCCGAAGTTCCCCTGAATCCTCCCTCATCAGAACCTCGGCGTTTCACCTCTTCTCTTCTCATGGGCCAAGGTGTTCAACCTCGTATTGTTGTTACTTGGTATCAGGATGTCCCCACTATTAGATAGTTAGCTCTTTCAGAGAAGGAGTCATATCCTGAACTACTGCTGTGCCCCCACATCCACCCACATACCCAGAACTGTGTGCTGCACACCCTAGGCATCCAACGATATTCTGTAAAAGAACGAGTTTGTAACCTGAAGCTAACTTTAATCTCCTGCTGCCTTCAGCTACTTCTGACGCACAGAGAGTGAGCACACTGTGTGGTCCCAGCCAGTGCAGCAGATCAGCGGATGAACCTAAAGAACTTAAGCCTTTTTGTTCATCAGGTGCCCCTCCCCCTCTGCCTGTCCTGGGTGTCTAGGTGTGATGCAGAGGGGGCTTCAGACAAATGCTTGGTGATGCAATGACTGTGGGAGAGCCATCCTAGAAGCCACTTGTGTGGTCTGCTGGCCAGTCACCTACAGATGGTGCACATGGAGGTTTCACCAGGGAATCTGAAGGTTACGCCTTTGAAAGTTTTAGTGCAAGAGGAATGCCCCCAGTTAATAACAACGACATAGTGTCCTTGGCTTTAAAATGCTTAAACTTAGCAGATACTCAAGATACTTTGAATAATTAATGTCACATGAGTTTTCGGTGTCTTATTGGAAACTTTAGAGCATGATGGAAGCTATGTGCAAATAGTTTTTAAATTAATATGAAACTTGTTAGAGGAATAAATTTTGACTATTCTAAAACCTGATTTTCCTTAAACCTTAAAGTTCACCATAAAAAACATAATTATCCTATTTATATATTGAGTAAATTTTAACTATCAGCTTCAAAGGGATTAAAGTTGGTCAACTAAAGCTGCAGGACCTAAATTCTCCTAAACAGTCCCATTTACATACTCAATTAATTAAATTCTATTAAAAATTCCAAGCTGCATTATATATTTAATCTTTGAATCTTTTTTAGCACTTCAAATCCCTCTAACAAGCAAAATATTCTTGAGTATTTACATGACTAGCAAAATGGAACCATATTAAATTTGAAGTCCTCTTAAGCATTCCAAAACGGTTTAGAACCTAAGTCAAAGGCTGTGCAAAGGTGTCTTTCATGTTTCAACTAAAAATGACAAATTACGCTCTTTAAATAGAGACCACGATTCTCTAACAAGTCCAATCCTCCCTTACAAATATTTGAAATACCACACAACACACATCATCCTCAAGATTATAAAAATCTTTTCCGGAACTTACACAAAAATGCTAACCCTGTGGATCTGATTTATTTCACCATCTCTCTGTCTAACTCTAAATCTTAACAGGATGAGAAATTAAGAAGACAGCAAGCATCCCAAACAAGTGGAGGCCTCCACTTTAGTGCAATACATGTTCTTATTGGCTGGAGGTGTGGCCGAAGCATGAGGTTCCACTCTCCCAGGCAACAGCCAACAACTTCGTGAACTCTCTTGAGCTTGTGTGTCTCTCTGGGTTACAGGCTGTATCATTATTTGGGCGAGCTTACAATCCAGGTCCCACCTGTCTGCTACCACTTTATTGGCTGGAATGATTTATGTACGCCTGGTTCTATTCCGAATGCTTTTCTTATTCTTCCAGTCTAACCGGGTCACAACTCCTATGAATATCTAAATGACATCCTATGAAATTCTGCATATCGCCCTTTCCTTTGTCTGACTCTGACTAACACTTGATCAAAGTGTTGCCCTCACACCAAACTGTTCCCCTTCAAGTGACCCACTTTAGCTCACAAGATGAGGGAAGACCGACATCGCTCTTTTCCTTTTCCCATCATGTCCACCTTGAATACAAGTAGTACAGTTTGTTCCCAAAGAGCCCATCTGAGTTCAGGCACAGCAGACCAAGTGAGTGGAAGGTGGCTCTCCTGAAGATGATGTTGCCTTTCAAACTTCAGTGTGCATACGAGTCACGAGGATTCCATTCAAGTGCAGATTCTGATGCAGCAGGTTGGGCTGAGGACCAGGTTCTTCATCACTAACAACTTCAGGCAATGCTGATGCTGCTGGTCCTCAGACCACACGTTGACTGGACAGAGTTTGAGTGGTTGATGGAATTAGAGCTGTAGGGTCAATTTGGCCCCCAATTGCTATACATTATGCACAGCAAACACTAGTTTTCCCTCACCGAGGTCCTTCTCTTTTATAATACATCATTGGTCCTCAGCTTCGTCATTCATATTCTCTCTCTTTCTCTGTCTGTCTCTCTGGCTCTTCCACATGCACACCATGTCTTTTTCTCTGACCCTTTTGAAGTCTGTCAGTGAGAATCTAATGCTTTAATAATTTTAAAAGTACTCTCTATGCAGATTTGAAAAGGAGGCTATATAGGGAGAGGACACAAATTTCAGCAGTTACTACTACACTAATAGTTACCATTTATTGTGTGCTATTACATGCCACCCATAAGAGTTTTGTGTCGCATATAAATACAATCCTATGAAAAAGCTATTATTATTTACATTTTAAGGGAAGAGGAAACAGCGGTTCAGGCACGCTAAATATCAGGAAGGTTAAGTAGGTCAAGGAGCTAGTTTGTGCAAAATGTGATCGATGCTCAGATAATTTTTGAAGCTCATTCCACCAGACTGGTCTTGTGACTAACTCTGACTGACAGAATATAGGAGAAGTGACTTTCAAGATTTGACCTCAAAATGTACTTGCAGCTTCTGCTTTAGTCCTTTGGTAACACTGCCAACTTGAGACTTCACGGAGAGAGAGGCCCAGTTAACCCAGCTTTTGAGTTATGCACTCATTGTCTCAAACCAGACATGCGAGTCCAGAGAAGCCACCTGGGACCAGCCACCCCCCAAACTGATCTGCTGTGTGGGGCTTTAGTGAGCCCCGCAAAACACAACAGGGGCAGAGACGAGCCAGCCCAGCTGAACCCTGCCTGTGTTGCCAACACATAAGAGTCCTGAGTAAATGAATAGTTGCTGTTTTAAACCACTAAAACATAGGATGGTTTGTTATGCAACAATAGATAACTGAGCCAAGATTTGAATTGCTAGGATGGCTCCCTCTAAATCTTTTCTGAGCCCAAAGCCAGGACCCACTAAACCCTAATCTAATGCTCCAGAACTGACATTGGTTCTGCTCATTCCCGAGTTATAGCTCTAAGCCTGGTATAACCCTCATGTCTCCCGATTTTCTGCTGCCCCGCTCCTACCCTTGAACTGGCTGCCTTACCTGCTTCCTCTCTGGCTTCCAGTTCCCCTTTAAGATTGCCCTTTCTGCTGTCTTCCTAGTCATCTTAATGTGGAGTTCAGGTTCTAGTTCTCCTTTGACTTTCTAGGACACTGTTCCCTAAATTTTAATGTGCTTAAAAATCTAAGGGTTCTGTTCAAATGAGGATTCTGCTCTCGGTGCTCTGGAGCAGCACCTGAAATTCTGCATTTCAAGTAAACTCCCAGGTGATGCTCATGCTAGTTGCCAGGAATCACGCTTTGAGTAGCAAAGCTCTAGGCTGCTCCGTGAAGCCACTACCCTCTGCTCCCCCATTCACATAAATAATGATCAGAGCTGATGGGAAGTCACGGCTGGACTCACCAGCCAAATGGGGAGCCTCAGCTGGGCTTATCAGTGACTTCATTCCTGCACGCAGGGAAATCTGAAGTCTGCTGCTATGGACTCATCATGCTTAACCGAAGAGACAATGTAAAAGAGGGCAGGAGAAGGATAAAGCTTCCATCTTCAAGGCATTTATTCAGTAATACAAGTATTTATCAAGCACATGTGCCAAACAATATGTGATAATATGTATCTAGGCAGGGCACCCCAGGTCATCCTCTTTGGGGGGCCCTAAGCAAATATCATGAGACGGTGGCCTGAGTTAGTTGAAGCCCGTGAGCTTTTAAATATAATGCTGTCTGATGTGATTTGATTGTAATACAGCAATTTGAGTTTAGGAGTCAATGTTACGTTTGACATGCTTAGTGTGTAGAGGAATGCCATGTGTGTGCCTGGCAGAACAACCCCTATTTTTTTTTTAGACTTTAATTTTTCATTTTTAGAGAGAGGGTAAGAAAGGGAGAAAGAGAGGGAGAGAAGCATCAATGTGTGGTTGCCTCTTGAGCACCCTCCACCGGGGACCTGGCCCGCAAGCCAGGCATAAGCCCTGACTGGGAATCCAACCAGCAACCCTTTGGTTTGCAGGCCGGTGCTCAAGCCACTTAGCCACACCAGCCAGGGCCAACCCCCATTTCAAAAAGAATCAAGGATGCACTTAGGTGACCCCATGAATAAGACAAGATCGTTGTCCTATTTGATCTGAGCCCCTGCAGCATTTGTGTGTCGGGAGCCAAGGCCCCCCAGAGAGAATGCCCCGGGGCCCCCACACAGACACAGCCACACACAGCTGCTTGGCATAGACACTTGGAAAGTACTTGTTGTATTATTAAATGACTGCCTTGAAAACAGAACCTTTTTTAGCCCTTTTCCTCTTCCTCCTGCTGAGGCCTCTTCAGACAAGTGCTGTCTGGGCTGTCTCCCCCTGACTAGACGAAGGGCCTGATCTCCCCAGGGCGGAGCAGGTGCATCAGCACACCGACAGCAACACGCAGGACCCTGCCCTGCCTGGAGTGGCGAGGAGCTGCCATTGCTAGCTTTTCACTCCAGCTAGGATCCGCCTCCTTTCCTTACCGCCTTAGACCTTAAGAAGAGCAGAGTGGGATTAAAGCTTGCTTTGTTTTATCCATTCCTGAGTTTGCAGTGTAACAGACCTCACTGTGGAACTATAAACTTGATCTTAAGTTAGTCCCGCACATGTAGGCCCTGAAGAAGCAACATAGTATAAGAGACTGTCCCTTCCCTCCCGAAGGCCTAATGGGACAGAGATTGAGACAGGTGTGTGGGCACTAGCAATGCACACTACAGGGGAGATAGGGAGGTGGTACCACAGGGGCACTGGGGAAGGATACCCCTTAGTCTTAGGGATGGGGTGGGGCTGAGGACAGAAGACTTCCTTAAGAAGTGGTCACTGAAGCTGCACTTTAAATTGAGTAACACTGAGCCAGGCAAGAAGGCAGGGTAAGATGGTGAAAGCATCCCGAAGGCCAAAGCTATTGCATAAAAGAAGTTTGAACAAATGATTGAATCAAACTCATGTCCAAGTGGCAGTGTGACTGGACATGTGGACAGAAAGTGGCACAGTGCGGGCTGAGGACACTGAGGAAGTCCCCACTGCCTTTTCAGTTTAAAACAGGTATCTCTCTTTCTTTTTCACCCCTAATGAATTTTCTTTCTTTCTTTCTTTCTTTCTTTCTTTCTTTCTTTCTTTCTTTCTTTCTTTCTTTCTTTCTTTCTTTCTTTCTTTCTTCTCCCTTCCTTCCTTCCTTCCTTCCATCCTTCCTTCCTCTCTTTCTTTTCTTCTTCTTCTTCCTCCCCTCCTCCTCCTCCTCCTCCTCCTCCTCCTCCTCCTCCTTCTTCTTCTTCTTCTTCTTCTTCTTCTTCTTCTTCTTCTTCTTCTTCTTCTTCTTCTTCATAAAACAGGTTTATTTTATCATGACTTGTATAAAATAAATAAAATGCAAAACATTCTATTCCTTAGTATTTATTGTTGGCTGCATTCTTTACATTGTTGATCCATTCCAGAAAGTGAATTCTGCCCTGGAAAGTGTGCCTGAGGAGCCTGTGATGACCCAGCAAAGCTGGGTTGGCATCTACACACGGAGACAGGATGTGCTGAGATATGAAGAAGCAACTGAAGCAGGGAATGTCCCAACTCCACTTCAAGGGCACAACCATTTTTTTTCAGTGTTTTGAAAGAACACTATATGCAAATGATGTTATGAATTGAATTAAAAATCAGCCTCATGCAGTCATTGATGCATGTCGTGGTTTAACAGCTACTGAGAGACACTCAGCCATTATAAAAATAAACCTGAATTTAATTACACAAAAGCAGTGTTTTGTGAGTGCTTTCATCAAAACTTTGTACGAATTCAGCCTGACCTCCTCCTAACTTAACTGACTGAAATGTTTCAACAAATTTGACAGGTGCTCAATGGCCTGTAATTGACTTGTATTTTTCTTAGCTTTCTATATGGGAAGTTTCTAAATTCTTCTGATACTATCAATTTAAGCAGGACTGTAATAATCAATAAAAATAAGCTCCTTTATTAATATAAAATTTAGGCCCAGACTCTTTACCTGATTGTCTTATGGAAAGCTTATTAGTAAAACAAAACAAGTGTTGTTTTTTTTTAATGTCCAGGAAAAGGTATCAAGGAATCATAAAATGTTGAGCCTGAAAGTAGCTCAGAGAGTTTTCAAACTCAAAGCCCTTCTTTTTATACTGAAAAAGAAATATACTGAAAAAGAGAAATGGATTAGTTTCCCCAAAATTCAAAATGCTTAGTCAAAATATCTGTTGAGGTTCACCTTCTTTTGTCTGCAATTCTGTAATCTCAAAGGCTCTTAAAAACAAAGTTGTTAGTTTTTTTTTAAGTTCAGTACCAAAACTCACTAAATACTGAAGCCTGGCCTAAGCTACATAAGCTATTGACCCCACTTAACACGAATATCCATATCTGTGCGGAGGAAATACTAGTGTGCTCAATGATGGAAAATTTTCCAGTACCTCAGCAGAGGTATGAATGCACCATTCAGCCTTTCTATAATCTGGAGAATTCGGGATGATGAAACGTAGCTGGTCTCAAAGCTTTTGGATAAGGTATTATGAACTCCTAACAATAGCTATTAATTATTAAGTGTGTACATTTACCAGATACTGTCCTCAGGTTTTAGATCCACTTTCATGTCTGAATTCGGCACACGCTACTCTGACTCCACCTCCTATCTTGCCAGTGCACTCTTCCTAGTACCCCGAGTCCTCCAGTCCTTCTAAACCACCGGGGTCTCCAAGCCCATCGGTCCTTCCTCCGTTTTTACTCATGGTCCCTTCTCCTGCCCTTACCAGGCTTAAACTATCATGTTGCAATTACTCCTTTCAGAACCCCTGAAATTCCTTGGCACTCTCTCTTTGTCACACTTGCGTAGCAAAACCACAGCCTTGGCAAAACCCTGCTCTCTGTACCAGAACAGTTGAATATATCTGGTGAAAAGCAACTGTGCTGACTGACCTCATTTTGAGTTCATGGTCATTAACCCTTAAGTGGGCCCTTAATGCTGCCTCAGTCCATTTACTGCCCTGTTCTCCTGGAAGAACAAGTTCATACTTTCTTCTCCCCCTTCCTCTCAGCTGATGACTTTGCTTCCTACTTCTCTTAAGAAATTTGAGAGAACCAGATGAGAACTTCAACCACATCTACCCCCCTACCAGCACTTCCACCCACATGCGCTGTCACTTGGCTTATTACCAGGGGACCCCCTCTGAGCCCACCTAGAGCCAATCCCTCTCACGTATTCATGACACCCCGTTAGCAACTTCCCTCCTCTTTCTTTCATCATCAACATTCACTCAATGGATCATTTGAACAACTGAATAATCAGCACATGAACTTGCTATAATTTCTCCCTTAGTCACCCCTACTCCCCACCCCCCCACCCCTCACTGCACCCCCCACCAGTGGGCTATCTGGTCAGACAAGCTTCCCGGTTCACTGCTTGTTCTGACAATAGCCTCAGGTCCTACACAACCTGTTCTGCAGTTACTGCTCCCCTTGCTCCCCTTCCGAGACATGCTAGCTTCTTTGCTCTTTGCTCTTAAACATGCCTGGCATACTCTTGCCCTGTGGCCTTTGTACTGGCTGTTCCATTTGCCTAGAACATTCCATCTCTACACAGGGCTTACTCCCTCACCAACTTCAAATCTTTGCTCAAGCGTCACCTTGTCAATGAGGCCTGCACTGTCTGCCCTTGTCTACCCTGTATAAAGCTGCAACCCATCCCCCACCCATACCACCCGACTCTGCCTTTGGAACGCTTACCCCGCACTACTATTTTTCTCAGCGCATGAAAGTTCTAACGTATCATATATTTATTTTATTATACTGATGTTTTTTTGCTTGCCTCCCATCCCCCTACCCTTGCTAGACTAGAAGCATCATAGACAAGGATCTTTATTATTCTGTTCGCTGATGTATCCCACACTTGTATAGCAACACCTGGCGCATAGAAAGCATTCAGGACATGCTGGATGCGTATTTTACTTAAACTTCACAGTAAGCTTCTGAGTTGAGTTGCATGCTATTCTTGTCTTATATATGAAGCAACGAGGCAGAAGGGGTTTAAAAATCAACTCATGGCCAAAGCACAAGAAAAAGAGAGAGAGTTAGGAATCCAGTCTTTGACTCTATAATAATCTGCTTGCTCACTGACCATTTCATGTGGCCTCTTACATTGTGCCTGCCTCAGGGTTTGGACTGAACATGTTGAATTATACCCACCATAAAAAACACACACCATTCAGTGCCACGGTGTCTTATTATGTGCCCTTGGGGCACATGACACTTTGGTCGTTTTGATCTAAGATTGCATGCTACTCAATTTACTTCCTTACTCCAAAAGACAACAGGCTAAAAAGCCACCCGACGGAATTGGCTTTTATTCATTTATCCACTCATTTATTCAGTGTTTGTTTATTGAGCACCAATGGACTGAGGCTATACACAGGACTGTTCATTTGGAGGTAGTCAGTGAGCCAAACTTCTCCCTTATATCACCAGGAAGGGGGAAATACCTCATCATTTCTGGATCTAAATCGACAGTTTAAAGGTGATCTTTTCTTTGACTTCATCAGAAGGAACGGCACTCACCTCAGCCTGGGAAGAGCACCCTGTCTAGCCCCTGTGCTGGGGTCTCCAGCCCAAGAGGAGTGAAGGAGCAAGTCCGAGGGGCCAGGCCTGGTGCGTCTGTTGAGTTATGCCTGACGGCTTGCTTGTTCTGAATAGCCTGCTGCTGGAATTCGGAAGGAATGTGTGTAGTGCTCAATATGAAGCTCAGTTTGGCCTCGGGGACCATTTTAATTAAATTAATTATCTCTAGAAGAAACACTCAGAGTTGTTTAAGCCTAAACAATAGGCACTTGTTCTGATTTCTAATAGGAGTCGCATTGTGCAGAGTTCTCTTGGTGAGCTGAGGACAATACCGCCACCCGATATTTAGGGAAGGCCCTCCGCTCTCGCTCCCTCTCCCTCTTCTTTGCACTCTCCTCACACAGGGGGCAGGGGCTTTCAGAGCAGAGGGATGCGAAGCCTGGGAGATGAGATGAGAGGCAACTGTCCGGAATCTGCACAAAAGCTCCCCGCTGTCCGCTGACGCCTCACTCAGCCGTACCCTGCATTTGGGCTGTGGAGCCTGAGTGGCACTGCCCTCTCCATGGAGGGCATTTCCGGGAGAAGGGCCCCACCCCTCGTGGCCCTTGCTGTTGCCCTGCAAAAATAGGTGTCACCACTTGTTTATTAGTTTCCCCTGCCTCGGTTCCTCCTAGTGCTTCCTTGTTTTCAAGAACTCTAGGTTGATTTTTAAAAAATAATTTGATCTGGCTCATTGGTTCCATTCTATCTGTTCTTTAAATTGCAGTTCAAGGAAGTAAAGGAAGTCAACACATTCCCCGCAGTAGGAGACCGTTCTGCGTGGTGTGAGCCCAGCTCCCACTCGGAGATGCACAGGACCCACGCCCACAGCTAGGTTCTCCCGTGGGAAATCAGGCCTGCACAGTGCCTGGGCCACTTTGGGACTCGCTTTTGCTAAAACTCCCTCACCCTGAATTGAGACAGCAAGTGCTTACCGTAACTTCCTAAAATCCATGCTAAAACTCCCCAGTATGGAGTGTAACCACTTCAACCACTTTTCCCTTTTCATTTGCAAATGTCCTTCTTCTGCAATGTGATTAGCAGCATCAACATCTTTGTTTTCTGTAAAAGCGAACCTGTGCATAGTAAATGAGGACCATCATGTAATGTGCGGAGAAACCCCATAAAGGCTGGTCGGGGCAAGGGCCACGGCTTTTTCTCCCCTTGAGAGAAAAGCCACGCTTGCCCTTTTCCTCCACAGGACTCGGTAGTCCATGTGAATGTCTCGTGTCTCATCCACAATGGTGGACCCCACGCGCCAGGGTCCGAATCACCCCACCTGCCAGCCATGCACTACAACCTTGTCACTGGAAAGAGGAGAGTGGCAGCAGGGGGAGTCCCCTGACCCCCAACTTCATTCTTCAGAGTTTGTATTATCTGTCAGGGAGCATCACTCCTTTGTGGGAAAGCCTTGGGCTGCAAATATTTTTCATCATAAGCAAAGGAGAGAACGTTTAAAGTCTTTCTGTGCTGTGAGAGGCCCTCCTCTCCGAGCCTTCCCCAAGTCTGATTTACCCTCAGCAGAGCCGTAAATGGCCTGTATTCTGTGGTGGTTCTCCCAGGCCCAGTGGGCGAGGTGCACAGCAGAGGGCCCTAGAAGTGGTCACTATTACAGACTGATTGACAGTAGGAGTATTAGCTACCACAGAGGCTGGGTTTGCTGGAATGAACGCAAAGTAAGGGTTAGGGCTCGTCAGGCTGGCTTCACAGAACAATGGGGTGCCACTGGTGTTGGGAGAGAAGGCTGAGGCCCAGGCCTCAGGCTGATCAGGTCCTGTCCAGCTGTATCTCGAGTTTTGAGTTAGCACTTAGGACTTGGTTTTCAGTATAAATGGTACCTTCACTATTCTTGAACTAAAGTGATAAGTAATGATACTCAGGATTATTTTACATTTACTTTTGGTATAGTCTAATTCATCAATAATGTATAAGTAATGGAGAAAAGGAAAACAGGTTTATTTTATCTTCCATAGTTATTTTAAGAAAAATGTTTTGTTGTAATTAAAATCTCATGACTAGTTGTTAGTGTCTGTTTCTTTCTTTTTTTCTTGAATGACCTCATTCCTAATCTATTTGGCAGAAACCATTTCTTTGTTTTGAATACGTAATGAAATTCCATTTTTTTCAACACTTGTTTATAGATAACGATTAAGTGGGTAACCCAAGTGCAAATGACCATTTTTAAAAAGTTTCCCTAATCTGCTCGGGTATCATTTTGTTTTGTACCCTAACAATATTGACTAGAACACCATCCGCTTTCGCCAAGGAAGCAGCAGAGACCTAGGAAAAATTAACAGCAAAGTGAGCGCGGTAACAGATCAGTCGGGGACAGCCCTCGACTCAGGGACTGCTAACCTTTAATTTAGCCATGAGTGACCTGTTTCCTAAGATTGACTAGCTTAGGATACAGAAGAGTTTCTCCTTTTCAAAACAAATTTTGAGTAAAAGGTAAAGTTAGTAAGAGTAGTAAACATACTGTTTTCCACTTTTAAATGCTCAGTAAAGTTACTCAGCACACATACACACACTTACAGTACGAGGTAACTTTGGATTGATTGAGTTTCATTGTCTCACTCATGGGGGGAAAACAACTTTGATAAAGATTATTCTGTGGTTGGAAAAAAGAGTATTGCTCTCTTGGGCCTATCTTCTAAACTTGACTTTGGACACACACAGAAAGGGTAGACATGTTTATACCGCTGTTCTTTCCCATGTTTTTCCCCCTCAGACAGTCGGTGTGTGGTTTAAAATCATGGCCTACTAGATATTAACACTTTCAAAGCCCACTGAGGCCTCTGTCTCATTTCTCTTCTCATCATGTAATACTGTATTACTTTTATAAGACACATCAGGAAAGTATACCAGTTTATTTAAATTAAGGGTCAACCTAAATACTCAAGTGTCCAGTAGATTTTTATGAGAGTCTCTATTTTTTGTTTTAGCATATTGATAATTTACTGATGAGCTTCCTCACTGGTATTTATTCAGAATACTATCATCCTTCTTCTCATTCTAAAGGGGCTTTGGACACTAGATTTTTAACAGTGGCTAGTGCAAGGTGGAAGGAGCAGGAAGCTTCTTAGAGTAAGGAATGAGATCATGAAGCGTGGGCGCACAGGGCAAGGGAAAAATGAGGCACATTTCCCTAGGGTCGAAGTTGTGGGGGGAGCCAGTGCTATATTAAAGCAAATGTGGCTACAACATTTATCTGTCCAGCAAATATTTATTGAACACTTGTCATGTGCCAGGCAATGTTCACGGTGCTGGGAATACAGTATTGGGGATTGAAGTGGCCAGACAATGTCCCCAGTTTCATGGGACGGGTATTCTAATAGAAGACATGTCAAATGACACAAATATGAGTAAATGCAGGTGGTAAAAAGTATAATCAAGAAAGTAAAGTTAGACCCTGACTGGGTAGAGGGGTTTGGATTGGGTGGTTGGGGAAGGGTTCACTGGTAAAGGGACATCTGTGCTGAACCCTGAATGGCAAGAGGAGTTAGTCGTTCTAGCAGAGGTGACAATGAGTGAAAGACCCCAAAGGAGGACTGAACTTTGCCCTTCTGAGTAACCGAAAAAGCCCATGCAGCCCGACTGGAGTGGCTGACACTGGGGGCTGGGTGGTGGGAAATGATGTCAGAAGGAGGGAAGGGCCAGAGCAAGTGGCGAGTTGGAAGAACGGCCAGAAGCTGCTGCAGTGATTCAGGTAAGAACTAACAGAAGGTAACGGACGCTCAGACCAAAGTGAGAGCAATGATGTGGAGAGAAATTCATGTACTGAGGATGCACTTCTGAGGTACAGTTCAGGGAAGAGGGGAAAAGACAACTCCTAGTTTTCCATCTTGAATATCCGAGCGACAGGAGGTGCCATGCACTGTACTGCGCATCTATCTCACCTCATGTACCGAGGTGAGAAAGAATGAAGAAAGAACAGTTTTCACAGGGAGCAAACCAAGAGGCCTGCTTTGACCATTTTCAGTGTGAAATACCTATTTGCTATTCAAGTAGAAAAGTGTTCAGTTGGCACCTGGATATGGAACTATACAGGGTTGACAATAGGAACTTGCATATCCACAGCGTCTGAACCACGGATTAGATGGAAGGGGGAGGAAAGGAGCTGAGTCCAGCCTGAGCCCTGGCATGCTGTAACATTTAAGGGTTAAGGGGAACGAGGAGCAAGAACCTGGAAGAGTATGCTGTCAGAGAGGCCAAGAAACGAGAGGTGTGAAGACGGAACGGCCCCCTGAGAGCACGCTCTGGATAACACAGAACAGCGACGCTGACTTGGCAAAGTGAGGGTGTCTGGCAACCGAGCCAGGGGCAGTTTCGGGGGAGGGGATGACCGAACCCTAGCATGGGGCAATAGGAGCGAGAGAGTGTGAGCAGCTTTCTGTGAGGTGTGAGATGTAGCAGAAGGGGATGTGAGGTCCAGGAGGGTTTTATTTTGTTTAACGATGGAAGGAAAAAGAGAATGTTTGTAGACCAGTGGAAAGATCCAGTAGTAAGAGAAGGTGCTGGAGATTTGGAGAGAGAAGGTATGACAAAGTAATTTTGGAGAGTGAAAGAACAAACCTATTTGTGAAGTATATACAGGGTGGGGCAAAAGTGGGTTTATAGTTGTTTGGATAGAAAGGAATACAGTAAATAATAATAAAATAATAAACTGTTTTGCATACTCACAACTGTAAACCTACTTTTGCCCCATGCTGTATAGTAAGATCTTTGGGTCGTACCTATTTGACATGTGTAGTAATAAACTAAAAATTAAATTAGCCCTGGTTGTAGGTTTTTGTTTTTTTTTTTTTTTCAGCCCCATTCAGCCGTTAGGTGCAAGCACAGAGCAAGGGATAGCTGTGTTTAAAACAAGTTGAAGCTCCCAGCTGGCCATGACAGAGGGAGAGGAGATGGAGCTGATGAAATTACAAAATAGCAAGTGCTAATTACAGGCTTTGATAAGTTGAATTCCCACTGCAATACAAGATGTGTCGTTATTAAATGTTTGATGAATGACACAGATCTGGAAACGAGTTTTATCATTTCCTACAAGAGCAAGTTACTTAACTTCAGCTTAAGTCAAAGCTTCCTTTGCAAGACAGAGATACTACCCTTTACGCCCAGGATTTCATTACAACTTTTGTACCATGCCAAAGATAGCACTTGGCATTCAGTAACTGCCTGGTATATGTTAGTCTCGGTTCCACTTTGCAAGCACAATTTATTTTTTCTTCAGTTATTCAATATCCATGTCTTCATGAGACCTGGTTTTCATGGTATAACAGAAGGGAATACAGATATTGCACAAATAACTACACTTAAAATGAACATTTAAGTCCAGTCCTGATAAATACCATAAAAGGTTTATCAGTGTTATACTTACCTAAAATGAAGATGTTGGAATAATTAGATTTTTAAACTTTTAAATGTTTGTAAAAGAGTTAAAAGAATCTGTTATTACAAGTTTAATAGTCTAATCTACCCATTTTGAGTATGAAGATACTAACTTAAAGTCAAAAGGATGAGAAAAATCTCACACAGAGGAGTGAGAAGATGCTGGCCAATAAGGTTAGAACAGCACCGTTACAGTAATCTCAAAAATAGACCAAACTGTCCAATGTGCTAGGGTTAGAAAGCACTCGAGAACTGAGCTCAGTACTACAATTCCTTGGGAAATAGGTTTTAAGTTTTAACGTCATGCCAGGCATTGTGCTCAGTGATGAGAAGGAGAAAAGCAGCCCCTGGCGTCTCTGAGCTGGCTCGTTACGATCAGCTCGGCCTTGGTGTTCTGTTGTTGAACACAAAACTTCAATCGCACAGAACACCAATATCAGGCAATGTCACTCGGTGGCCCTGATGGAATGAGACAGGCAAGGACTCTTCATCATTTTGTCTAATACAGACAAAAACAAAGTCACACTGCAAAGTACAAACTGCCAAACACCCGCCTCTCCCACCTAATACCAGTTACTGCTGCCTTCTGTCACAATTACAGCTTTAAATTGCTTCATTCTTCCCACCTTTGTTCGAACAAGCTCTATTAAATACCCAACCCTAAAATGACTTCCTGAGCAATTCTAAATCCAGAGCAAACTCTTGCTTCCTTGAAATCTTCGAAATACCTAGTGTGAGCTGGAATCCTTCGGTAAGGCCTTTTGCTGAGGTGAACACCCCCAGCCATTCCCCGCTGTGTACGCTCTAATTTCAACAAGCAACAAACCCAATGTTGTTCCACTCCTTCTGTGCTCCTAACAGTCTCCGGTTGTGTGGCCAGAACATGTGCATTTTTATTTAACCCACGCAGCTCTATCTTGACACAGATGCTATTATAACTCTATTTTACAAATGACGACACAGAGGCAGAGAGCTGTTAAGTAACATTTCCAAGGTTATACAGGTAGAAAATGGCAAAGCCAGATTAGATTCCAGGTCTGACTCCCTTGATGATGTCTCAGATAACTATCCAAATTGTTAGAAGGCTAGTCTTACACTTAAACAAAGGTCAAAACCATTTTTCTACGCCTCTATTCCTTCTCTTGTACCTATTATTTGATCTTATTGCTAAAACAGTGGGTTCTTTAAGGAATCATGACTTGTTATACAGGTTAAAACAGATTAACATTGGGGTTTATTTTGGCTTATTTCGGGGTCAGAATAAGCTTTATCAATAGCATATATGATCAGGCCCACTACCTTCTAAAAATTCTTTAGTCCTGACTGGTGGGACTCAGTGGTTTGGGTGTCCCCCTGCAAACCAAAGGCAGCAGGTTTGATTCCCCGTGGGGGCACGTGCTTGGGCTGCGGGCCAGGTCCCGGGTCGGGGGGTGTGAGAGGCAGCCAACTGATGTTTCTCTTGCACATCCGTATTTCTCTCCCTTTTTTCTCCTTCCCCCACTTTCTCTAAAACTAAATAAAAGCTTTAAAAATAAAATCAAATTTTAAGAAAAACCTTCTTTAATAGCATCAGATTAAAATTTCAGTGATACATATGCCCCTTTCCGCATTCCTGGCTTTATATCTTGATGCTTCCTCCTAATTCATTAACTTACCAGATACAATGTACCACACAGTCTTTCCCTATTATGGGTCATGCAGAGCCCATTTTTGAATGCAACATATTTATAAACTCTTTGCCTTTGCACATGTCCATTGTTTCAACTGATCCTTCAAAATTAACTCTCTTTATTGACCTTTCCACTCAATACAAACTTTACTGCTCCTTTGCAGCCTCACTACACCACATAATTCCCCTGGTTACTGGCACTTACCAGACCATGTTACATGCTTGTTCCTCCAGTCTCAGCTCTTCAGGAGAGAGGTTACTTCCCGTGATATCCGTTGCACTTTGTACAATGGCTGGGGATGGGCCAACCCTAACACACGTTCTTTGAAGCTTTCCTTCACCAAGCCAATTTAAAGTCTGACTCTGTTAAGCAGAACGGTTCAAACACTTCCACTTCCTTGGCACCATATTTCTAGTTCTGCCACTGGGCACTCTAATCTACATCAACCACTCGGTAAACCCGGCGTTGGCCGTAACAGTGGACAACTGGTTTTCAGACCGGTTTCCTAAACTCTGTTGTGGGCTGGAAGACAGTTTATTAACTGGATTTTTTTCCTCACCCAGGATGGAAGTTCAACAGGTCTTTGGGTTACAGCTGTCAGTTCTTGGAAGTAAATTGTGACATATTTTTTGAGAAAGTCTTCATCTGCTATTCCAGGCTACTGTTTACCTGATCTGGGGACACAGGGACAATAAATCTCCTTGATAACTAGTAGGAAAATAAATACTACTAACAAAAATAAAAAAACTCACAACAGAATGATTACTTTGTGAAAGCAAACTACAGAGGATGGGAACTAGCAACCACTCTTTTGCACCTTCTAAGTTTTGAGTTGATGTAAAAAAAATCAATAAAAGTATTCTTCAAAGCTAAAAATGTAGTTAGAAATAACAGAAAAAGAAGTCATTTAACTAGTGTGAGATATTTAAGAGGCACCTTCTTTTATCTACTTAAATGCAATAAATAACCCTCTGAATAAAAAAGCGTAACGGGGCAGCTTTTAAAAGATTTGAAAAATTGAGCTGGATTCTTTTTTGGTTCAGGAAAAGGGATTATCTAACCACCTGTTTTAAAACTGTTAAGAATGAAGTTGGGGTCAAAGAAAACACATACTTAAAGTGGCATTAAAATGATAATAAATTTTTAGAATTTGTTTTCCCCTTTTGTTTCTGAGAAAGCTATCTTTGAAAGGCAATTTTATGAGTACACAGATTTACTATTCTATCTTAAATTATATTTGACATTCTTTGTTTTTTTGGGATTTGTTTTTAAAATTTCAGTAATTATATCTAGCTGTTTCAAAAAACTCAAAGCCTTAAACCTTCTCTTGTCAAAGAAAGGAAAAGAACCATTTTGTCAAAACACACATAAAAATAAAACCCAAATTCTGAAATCCAAATGTTATTCCAAGGCAGTACTACTTGCTGTCTCTTGCCAACACTTTGAATTATTTAATAACAAAAATAACTTAGTTCCACGCCCTCTGGACTCCCTCTCACCATACTGTGGGAAGCTTGTGCCCTGCTGAGGAGTCAGCTGCCCTGACCTAGGTGTAGCGGTCTGGACAGTTTCGGGGGTGTCGGTGATGGAGCTGTGCGGCTTTGGGGCGGGGGCCACCCTCCCTCCACTTTCCCGTGAACCTGACTAGCGATTCTTTCTCAGGAGAGATCCACTCCAAGTTCTTAAATAAGAGATTCTGGTAAAACGTCTTTCAGCCAGTAAAAACAATTTTAGACATAGCTTTCTGCAACTGAGTAATTAACACACTTTAAATTCACAGGATACATGATTTTACTCTCAGAAAACATATTATTCAATTATGGCCTAAAGCCATAATGTCACTATTACTGATGCCAGTAACCAAAACTAGGACCTTCCCTGTCATTTCTCAGGCACCTGCTTGTCAATTACCCTTAACTGGCAGCCGCTGGACAGCCAGCTTCCTTCATCATGGACTTTCAATTCATTACATTAGTCTGCCACTATTTCCTCCACAACCCTTTCAAGTTCATTGAAACTTCACAGAACTTCCCAAACTATAACATGCTTGAAAGAATGTCAAGCTGGAGTTGAATAGTTCCATCCTAATCTCCCATGAATGTTAATCATCAAATATCACATTTTTATATTCTCACTCAGTATCAACATGGTTAATTTCTACCCAGGTGGATGCAGAACTAGAATGGCAAGTCTGTGAAGAACTGGTTTACTACAGAGTTGAGCAACGGTGCTCAGAGCAGCTTTCATTATCCCAAAGAATTTATTACATAAGGAAACATGTACATGGATCTATCAGGTACAACAGAGCCCACTGAGATGGCTACTATATGTTACAGTTAGCTTATACTTTAAAGTAAAAAGGGGAGTTGATGGCAAGAACACAGGGTATACACTGTACATCACTGTTTGCTCGGAAAAATGCAATGAGAAAACACACACGTATTGGCACTTGTAGACCTGCCTTTGTAATTTAAAATGTTAATGAAATGTAAATTTTTTCAATACAAAATGCATGAATGTTCACCTCTAAGCTGCATTGTGTCCAACCTTGCTGGAACCCTTTTAAAAAATTTTTATTTGTCCCCAAAGTCCCTTGTCCATTTCTCTTCCATTTCACCACTACCAAAGAAAATGCATTTGACAATCACAGATGGTGTCAGGAAAACATAAAATTTTAATTTAGAAAACAACACACCCTTGCATTTTTTGGTAACCAAATACAGTTTTTGCATTCCGAGCTATTCATCATGAAGAGAATGTGTTTAATCTGATGTGAAGTTGGCTACCCCGCAGTCCCGTCAGGCTGTAGAATGTTTAACTCAGGGTCTGGGAGGCTGCCAGCCATTCTAAATGTTTTCACACAGAACAGCAATAAATAATTTAATGTCTAAGTCACAGTTCTCAGGTTTGGCAATAGAGCTAGAATTTCATCACTCGTGGAGATAACCATGTTTTTTGAGGGGTTTGTAACAATTTGCCTTTAGGTGCTTTAGGCCTAAGTGACACTCTTTGAGTTACAGTAAATCTTGATACTGCTTTGTGATTTCAAACAATTACTTTTAGGATTTAAAAAAATCGGCAAGTGTGCAGAAGGTAACATTTTATTTATAGCATTGCAGGAAAATAGCCCACACTTCTGTAGCAGTGGTCGCATGTCTACAGTTTTAGTCCTAGCACCGTCACTAATAATCTTGTATGAGCTGAGAGATGCGACAGCCTCCCCAGGTCGTTATAAGGTTAGAACGCAAAGGGAAGATGTCTTATCAAAACTGGAAAATTTTTGCAAAATATACATACTCCTGTCTCTTTCCAGTGCTAATTGGAGCTGGTGGTAGTCACGTATATTTGAAAAAACAAAACTCCTCAGTTGATTCTAATGCATATCTTCACTGGACGCCTCTGGGGTTTCCTCCAGCTCCAACTTTTTTTAAGCTTATGTGGACCAGGCTAAAGAGCAATACCCAGCACTGACAGAATTGGAAAGGAGGACTGTGCTTTTCTATACACATACTTTCTTCTAAGCTTTCTTTCCTGATGCAGCCTAATTGTTGACGGTTTTGACAGTTTAAAAACATGCCATGCATTTTAAGTTACCTAACTCATCTTTGCTTTAAGCAATATACAGAAATATTTGTCAGATAATCAGGGCAGAGGGGTCGATTTCTTACACTTACTTGCATTCTTTTACAAAACCTCCTTCTAGCACATAGTATGTTACAAACAGACTCTGAAAAACTGGCTCTTCATAAATATTACTGATAAATTTTACTCATCTTTAGAAAATAATCTCCTAATGGGGTTACATTTGATGCCCAGAATAACACTACACTGTTTGTCTTATGTACATGAACTTCCCTTCAGATCAGGCTTTCCAAGTGTAAGAATGTTAAAACAACTTAAAAGCAAGTTTCAATAGATCATTTCTAATTTGGGGAAAAAAACCAATCAATATATCCCATAAAAGTACTTTGCTTCTCACTACCTTTTGCCTATAATTAATTCTTAGCCTATTTCCTCATTCATACAATCCTTAACTTTAGCATTATACCATAAAAGAATGGTATCATTAACACAGAAACCATTGACAGAGCTGAAGTACCAGGCTGAAAATGAAAATTCATCCCTATACTTTTCAACTTTAGTCTTTAAGCTGGAGATTATTCATTTTAAAAGCTTTTAAAATATTAAAGGGGGAAAAAAAACCCCAGAACTACATGTAACCCAAAATTTGGGGACATAAGACAAAAATGCATTTAGTCAGAAAACTGGTATTTTACCCATGAAGCACAGGTGACAAGCATCTTTTAGGGGAAAATAGCTACTGAAAAGATACTATTGTATAATTACAGGAATTAAGGATTTTTTTTAGATTTTTAAAAATAAATTTCGTATTTCCCAGTGATAGTAGAGTACCTCTGCAATTTATGCTTCTTGCCCAGATCATTCAATATTAAAGAACTGATAATTTAGACTTTTATTTTGCTGAAGTAATTAAATGTTTTAACAGAAATACCCAGTTTTCATTTCCAAATAGTGCAGGGCTGTTCATTTAATACTTGAGATTGCCTCCCTTGAGATCAATGTTTAGTTTCCTCTGACTTATGTAGCAATTTTCTTCAGTTTTATATTATTTTTGACATTTCTAATTTGAAATGCCTAAAATTTCTTCAAGTTCCATCAGTGCAGTATTTGTGCTGATTAAAAAACAGGACAGCACAAAGCTGCAGGCGTCAACGCCAGCATGTGCGAACAAGGCGAACCAGCCAAGGGGCACCGCAGCGCCACAGAGGTCCACCTCGGCACCCCCCACCGCGGCCTGGGCAGACCGCTGCACTGCTTCGGGACAGGTACAGCTGCCATCCTCCTTCCACTCACAGTCCGAGTGGATGAGTTTCCTAGACGAGAATCTTTGGAGTCTAGAATATGATCTAAAGTCAGGAGCATATAACTAAAACCTCCAGTTTAATCTAGTTAACATCCTCTCACCTGGAACAACACACCAACAAAAATATTTAAATACGCTAGTCCTTACAACTGAAGGACTGGTTGATCCACCAGGCTTCTTTAAGGACAACTGAAGGTCATAAGGTATAGAGTGTCTAGTCTTAAGTCACGCTCAAGAAAAGACTCAACAAGAGATTTGGGGTTAGAGAGAATCATCTCTGCCCCTCAGAAAGTGTCCCACTCTTTAATGGCCCTCTATCAGTCAATGAGGTAATCTGTGGCGAGCCAGCCTGGGCTCTAAAAAGTGGGTGGTCTTTGCAGAGGGAGGTGCTCGCTCACTCTACCTCTGGCCAGAGCCAGTTCCTGCAGCTGGACCAAAGGCAGCCCACAGACTACACTCGGCACATTTCTTCATTTCTCACTTGAGTGCCCTTCTTTAGTTCCCTTTCAACTGCCCACTTTATATCGGCTTCATTACACCACCGCTCCATTTGTAATGTAAATTGGGAAACTCGGGGAAGTTTTTCTTTTGGCCTTGTCTACTGAAGAATACGGAGAGGTATTCAAAACGTATTAACACAAATCAATGGCACCAATAAAAGCAAAATCTCCTTAGCAACATAATCTTGATTGCAAAAGGAGAACTGAGAGCATTTAGCAGAACAGTGGCCCACATGGAATACGCATTTGTCTGGAAGAATCCAGCACAAAGCCTAAAAGAGAGATTTTGAAAAAATCCAAAATTAACTCACAGGGAACAGTTACTCTTTTTTTCAAAAGTACACAATTGGCTACATTAAATCTATCATGTGCTTTTGGCTCAGCAACATTGTATCACACCGCTTTGCAAACTGAAATTACAACACCCTGCATGCTTCACATGAGTTACAGGGTGTTTTTTGTTTGTTTTGTTTTTTGAGTTTTTTCTTCCCTTCCTTAATTTCTTTAGCAAAGCAAACAAAAAAGTCTCAAGAAATATTCATTTCACATACAATGCAAAGAAAATCAAATGGCTATCTGACAGCATCTAAGACTACGTACAAAAGGTTGGGCTATCTTTTGGGCTTTCAGTGATAGATTCTAAGATAGTAACTACTGCAACCAGAAATGGCATTTTTACTTAAGTCTCCGTTTGTGAAAAGGGAAACTTAATACATTGCTGAGAACTCTCACATTTGTCTTGGATGAAAAAAAAAGGCAAAAAAAAAAAGAGCTAGAAATTCAGAAAATAAGGAATTAATTATTTTAGAACTACAATATTGAGATGACTGAAGGAAACAATCCACAAACATAAAATTTCCTTCTTAGTTTTTAAGTGTTTAAAATAGAATCAATTTCACTTTGCATTTTAACTAAAACAATACAGGTGATGAAGGTAAAAGCATCTTTACCATCTACTGAAAAAAGATGCCTTAGTAAACTGAGTTACTATTACTTTATCTGATGTGTATGTATATATATGCACACACATTTTTTCTCTCTATATATAAACAATTTCTTAAAGGTCTGCACTAAAAGTCAATCAAGTAAAATGAAAAAATAAAAGTGTGTATAACAAACAGTCATTTGATACAATGCAACAGACAAAACTTTACTTAAATACTGCTAAATGTGTGTATTTACAGAGTGGTAATTAGAATTATTTCTGCCTCCCCTCGGAAGCTTAAACCAATGTTAAACCTAAATAGAATAATCGAGAATCCTATACAAGAGCTGTATTGGCTTTTAAAATTTAGGGACAACTTAAAAAAGACCTTCAAAGAAAAATGTTAATTATCTAAGGTGCATTTTTCCAATTATAATGCCAAGTTCGTGAACACCAAATTTTAATATAAAATTTCTTTAAGTTTATTACACATAGTTCCTAAACTTATATTCATAATGTCAATTATTTTATTCCCAGATATTTGTACAGGTTGTGTCTACAGAAGAAATATGTGTGTATTCATTCACATGATCACTTCAACAGACAGTTTGGTCCGTTTCATTTTAAATGATTCGATCTCTAAGTTCCTGACTTGTTTCCAACTTCACCTAAATTGGCTTAAACTTTTACTTAAAGACCAAATGCTGTGAATTAGCTTATATTTTAGTTCTGAGCATGAAATCATGTGCTGAAGTCATGTGGTACAACAGACTCACTTAAAACAACAAAAACTCAACTAGAAGCATGTGAATGAAGTTCAAATTAGGTCTCTATTTGTTTACTAGAAAAATTCTGTCAGTGAAAACAATTTTATAAGACTAAATACAGAACAATCAACGTAAGGCCAAAACCCAGCCACCTTAAATATAACCCATCCACATTATTTCTTTACAATTATGAAGGTCAACAAATTTTCATTTAACCAAAAAAAATCTTTTCAACATAAAAAGATTTATATGTTTGGCAATGGCTTTCTTAGTAATTAAAAAATAGTAATATATACCTTTAAATTTCAAGTGCATATTTTACCAAAGTTGTTTTTATTTTTTAAAATGTTACTAGACTTAGCTGAATGCAACTAGAATTACCTGAAAGCATAATAGAGACCCTGGTCTTGGGTCCATATAATTGCCCACCAATCAGAAGTTCCTGATGAGTTAAACTTCGAAGTTATTCCATGCTCACTAAGGACATAGGAACAAATTCTCATATTCATTTAATATTTTTAAATTATCACACAAATTGTAAAAGATAAATACTTTATTCCAGATAGTCTCCTACTCTCTTCAAAAGACATGATAATGGAGGAAAACTATCTAGAACATTTTTTTAAAAAAATAATTTCCATTTTAATACATAAAGAATATAATAAAAGAAAGTAAAAAGCGGTGTGCAATTCCTAGCTACTGTCTAACTTGCCAACTTGTAAACCAAAGTGCAGGTAGGACAACAATGCAGGTGTTTCTCTCAGGCAGCAGGGTTCTGCATGTTGCCTTCCAATCATGTCTACCTTGCTTCCACTGCCAGTTTCACGGCGCTGGACTCTTCTGAGAGGGCAAAGCATCATTAATTAGCTCCAACAAATGTAAAAATAAATGGAGATTTTAACATGGTTTTGATAACTTCAGTTAACACAAACTCCTGTTTATGAAGACTTCATGGCAATGCAATGCAACTGTTGTAACTACCTAAAATTAAATAAGCTGCTACTAAAAGAGAAAGAAGAGAATGTGGTCTTTTATTTAGTACAATGGTTTCTTGAGAGAACAGATTACTTACTCTTTTCTTCAAGAACATTTCAAGTCTATGCAGTGTCCACATCAAAGAGAACTGGAACCAGTTTTACTAAATTAAGAACCAGTAAGAAAGATAATAGGAGAGAAAAATCTGCAGTCTGAAGGTACATTATGGTCTGGTAAGGAGTAGCCAGAACACTGCCTGTTACTTTTGTTCTCCTGAAAGTTGGTTGACATTTTTTCTTAAAAAAGAAAAAAGGGAGGAAAAAAAGGAATGGATGGCCAGTCTGCCAAAATTAAGAATGCCTGGTATGGTCAGTTAATTGAAATGTTTCTGAGAGAAGAGCTAGGAAAGTAATATACTATCAGTTTTTCATAAAAAGAAAAAAGAAGTCAACTCTCAAATTCAGACAGAGCACCATGTTTATGAAGTAGGGAAATTTTTAAAGGCATGATTTTGCTTAAGTATGTGAGATGAAAATATATTTTAAAAGGTATTACTAGGAAAAAACCCTTAAGTATTATGTTTAATGTCTACCTGATTTTTAAATATGCTAAGTATTACTACAGGTATATATAAGGAGTACTCATTCTAATGCTTTAATTTTAAATGCCAAATCTGAATAACTCAAGTTTTTGCTGACACTGTAAGTCAAAAAAGCTACTGAGTCCTTAGTAGTAAACACCTAGCTACTTATTTTTACTTTTACATAGGATGTAATAAATAACAGCAAAACAAATGATTAAAAAGTATGAGGTAGTCATGTATCTTTCTTTTGTGGAAATGAAACTAAAAGCAAAGAGGCCAAGTAACTTGATGATCTTGCACAACACAGAAATTAATTAAAAATCAGTGTTAGCATTCTGAACTTCTGTTTTCAGAATTGTCTAAGATGCAAACCACCTCTGCTATTTCAGTGTACCACGGGGGGGAGGAGGAGGAGGAGGAGACTGCTTCCTACTGTGGAAACAAGTACACTGAAAGATGACTAACAATATAAACAATTTGTAGGTTTCTCGTAAACCACTACCTAAAAATCTTTGTAAAAGTACAGAACAGGATAAAATTTAAACACAAATCCCCTTCAAATCTCAATTTATATGAAAGGTACGGTTCCTAAAAATAACAAAGTTGGCTATTCTATCTATGAAAAATTAAGAGTAACTTGTCTTTTTAAAGGTTACAAACTATTATAAAACAATTAATAGTTTGGTTTAGGACTCGCCTTCAGTCCATTCTTTCCACCCTAATACTAGACATAAATCAGCTTTCTTCAGAAATGGTGGTTTGCAAAACCCCATCTGCAATGATCTAATTACTCCCTCCCTGGAGAGTCTGTACAGGTAGGACCTGTTGAAAAATAAATTCAAATTACACCACTGCACCAAATTGGGAAATTAAGTTAAGAAACTCCATTTTAAAAATGTAAGTACCACCTTAGCAGAATTGAAAGTGTCAGCTCTTCGTCACTTACTATAATTGACTCATTTTAATTGGCCTTCTAAACACCTAGCTAAGAATACAAAACAATTAACATTCTTACTTGGAGCTTTGGAGAGGGAAGATAGAAAGCCAATTTGGAACTATGTCCCTGAGTGAAGACTCTGGACATCAAGAGAACAGCAAAAGGACTCATAGTGCTGCAGTAAGACAGGAGAAGGAAGCGGGGTCCAGAACTAGATGCTGGAATTCAGCCACAGACTGTTTTAGTCACATTGTACTTTTGATTTACTACTACTGACTGACAGTTGAGCCAAAGCAAATATCTATAGTGAAAATCAGGCACGAAGCAAAATGTTGTAACTGTGAAGCAGGACACCGTAAAATCTGAAAGTCTACACACCACGTTACAGAAAACCAGAACAGGGGGACTCGTTCAACCCATGGGTCCAGCTGTGCATGTTACTGTTTAATATGTTTATAAGCATAAACTGGTAGGAAATGTCAAAATTTTATGCAGCTGGCCTAATATAAAGAAGCAACCAGAAGATCTGTACAAGCAACGCTAGAAACACAACCATGGAGAAAGTTGTGGTTTTTCTTGATTTAAAATTACTCAATTATGAAACTAGTTTTTACAGTAAGAAAATAAAATCATTGTTTACTATGATTCCAGGTTTGAACACTTCTTGATTTTAGGTCTAAATTACATGTTTATTTTAAATGAATAAAACTGAGTCATTGAAGAGTCTTAACAAAGCATCTAATGACCATTTTATGCAGGTAAGGTGACCCTCTTGCGAGTGCGGGGCAATATCCACCTTGGAAGCTAAATGTGTCATAAATTAATATAGAATAGAGTTTTTAAAGTACATTATTTGATATTAAAAACTGCTTCCAAACAGGAATGGCGGACTGATTGTAAAATGCCAATAATATACAAACAAAGATCCTAAGTTATTCATTTAGCCTATATAAAATCTATACATTAGATTTGCTGACAGTGATACCTTTCCTTGGTCGGTTTTAAAGTACCTATGGTTCACGCTTCACAAACTGTAAGTCAGAAAACTGGAACAGGAGAACAATCATTGTTTTAAATATTTCTAATTTCCAGTAACATGGACACTTAGATTCATGACTCAAGAAAGGCTAAGCCAGAGGGGTTACACTGGGAGCGACTAACGAGAACCCAAGCACAGAAGTCTGAGTGCTCACTGCACACGGGCTTCAGTGCCGCATGTGAGGCACTGACGGTCCCTTTCTACACGTTAGAGACAGAAGAGTGCGCATTTCTACGGCATCTTTAAGCAACTGACACACCTCTCAACAGAATTAGAAAAGCCTTTTATAATCCTATACTTAATACTGTCAACTATGAAATTATCTTACTTTTAAAATAATCTTAAGGAAATTATTAAAAATTATAATTTACAGGAAACTAATAACAGGAGAAAAAATTATATCTAAAAAGGAACGGTTCTTCCTATAAAGCTAAATCAGTAGGATGCTCTACAAATTTATAAAACTTTAGCTATCGCTGTGTTGCACAGTCTGCACAGTCACGCTTGCCTGCGCTCTCTGAACGCTGGTGCAGATTCAGCGCTCTCCATCCAGCTTTCCACGCCGGAGCCGCAGGGGCACTAGATTTCTGAGCAGCATTACCTTTTTACCGCACTACCTCGTGGTGGCCAGCCACAGCCTAGCAGTGTCCTGATTCTTTGTACTTGGAGTTCAGAGGAAGAGAGTTTTACAAATTCAAGTTGTTAAGTGTTTTAGGGGACAATGGAAACAAATAACTCATAAAAAAATTCTAGTTTTTAAGATAGTTCCTAATGTCTGATGTAGGATATAGGATATAAAATACTGGCATTCAACTATTCAAATTTATATAGAATTATAATACTTTGGAGAAGTACAAAGAAACACTTTAAAAAATACAGGTATATAAATTAATGAAACTGGTATTTAAAAGATTTAATACAGGGGAAAAGGTATTGTATATAGTGGTACCAACTCTTAATACAAATTATTAAGCATAGTTTATATAATTTCAAAAGTTATTCACATTATTGCTTGATACCACAGCTGTACGGAACAAGTTCTTGACACATTAAAATTTCTATAATTTCAGGTTTATAAAAACAAAAATTTACACATGAGCCATTCAGGAAGTTTTAAAATGCATGGACAAATGTACAACCAAAAGGAGACAGAAAATATGTATGTTTGTATGTATTTAAAAGAAACAAGCTGATCTGGTTCAACTTTAAATATCACACTCGCAATCAAAACATAATACACAATTGGACCAAAAGCGAACTTGTAGACAGAAACAGTACAGAGTATGCCTGCCATTTCTTACTAATAATCTGTTCTAAATATAAATGGGCTTACTTTTAAGCCCATTTATAAATATAAACCAGCTTACTTTTAATTCTAGAATTTTTGCCTTCTTTCAAAAACTTTTTAGACAAGTTTTCTACAACCATGTTAGTTTGGGACAAATATTTTCCTCAGAAATTTTTTAAAGGAGTATTTCCATACTTTTGTATATAAGATTTGACAAACAATAAAAAATAACCCAAATAAGGCATTATCATCTTGATAAAAAATATACAGATTGTAATGCTACTATATTTTATGATCCTGAGCTCTAGTAAACATTAGATGCATGCATACCATTCACTGATTTGTCTATTCTAATAAAAATAATTTAATCCTGCCTTGCTACTTTTGAAGACAGAAATCCTTTCAAAACTTTTTTATAGGTCTTTGTAATGTTACAGATATTTCTGCTGTAAACAAAGCGTTAGAAATTGTATGAGAAAGGATATGTTAAATTCCAAAAACCTATTAAAGAATACTTACTAATCTAAAATAACTGTTAAATTTAAAAAGGAAGAAAAATAATACAAAGAGTGTGCTTTCTAGAATTGATAAGTAGAGTCTTACAAAGGTGTTTTTCTACATTAAGGAATTAATAAATAAAGAACTGTGTGTACCTTGATGATAAATAAAAGGCTGGCCACTTTTTATGCTAAGTTCAAATGTATTTTTTTGATAATACAAAAAAGTAATCCTTGAAAATCAGAATACATAACAGAAAAGAGCACAATAACTTAAGTATTAAACATCTGTATGAAATAACTGTTGCAAAGTTTGACAAAAATGCACACTTAGAACATGCGGTTATTTAAAAAAAAAAAAAAAAAAAAAAAAAACAGAAGAAAACACCACACGATTCTGTAGAACCAATGTTATGTCACCACCAGAAGAGCACCAAGCAAGGCACCATTGGAAAGACAACATACTTGGAAAGTCTCTATAAATAAAGTAAATGCTAATCTGGTCGAAAAATCGGCGTCTTTGGTAAAAATTCTATCAGGATGACCTGTGGAAAGAGGAAAAAAAAATTTAAATAGTTAAATTTTTATCTTAACAAAACGTCAATTATATTGCATCACTTGAAACAACTTTGACAGAGCCCCTGACACACAGAGGAATATGGGCATGAATACCTGAGAAAAGAGAACTAGTATTTATTAAGAAACAACTACAAGTATTTTATACTCTATGCATCTATTTAATCCCAAAAACTTTTCTATGAGGCAAATGTTACCATCCTCACTTTACAGATGAGGAAACTGAGGATCTGAAAAGGGTAACACCACGGACTGTGGAGTCACTGTTTGAACAAAGGTCTGTCTTAACTGCAAAGCCTTGCTTTTCTACTGTACTGAGTGGCTGCAGCCAACCCAACGTTTATTTCTTCAGGTTGCACCCATTTATCTAACCAGTTCAACGGGTCTTTCTTTTGGTGCTAGAATTGCTCTCATTTTACTGTACCAGGATATGTAATCTCTAGATAAAGGGAATTGATCCTTTATCTCTTAATTTTTTAAGTCTTTTTCTTAAGTCAGCCAAATTAAAGCTTAAAATTTGTTCCAAAGGACATTTTACAAAAAAATTAAAAATAAAAGAAAACCAACAAAGACAAAACACATTAATACAAACAGGCACAAGCTGGCCAGAGCTCATTTTTATTCCAAACTGGAACTGTGTTAAATTCCAGTCAATTCTTCCCTTGTTCCAAGTCTGTATAGAATAGATGCTAAACAAAAAAATTATCTGATTTGAACATTTCCAAGTTTGGGGAACTCATCTTTTTTTCAGAAACTATGTCTAAAACTTGATGATTAAATGTTTAAACAACTTATGAGTCAACATTCAATATATACTTCTATATTTCAAATGTGTCCTCAATGAAGCGGTCTACACAGTTTGAGGTCTTCGGTGTAGACATTACTGGTACATTGTACAGTGTATACTACATAATGAAAAGGAAAGGTTATCTTTGGCCATATTTGCATTATTATTTTTAAGAATATGTCCTATGAACTCTTTTCCTTCAGAAGAAATGCACAGAAATTGGTCACTTGTCTCATTCCTTCTAAATCATACTGCTCTACCATATCTGAATTAAAAAAAAGGTGATGTCAAGTTGGTATTTTTCTAGATCATCTCCAATATTAAAAATATAATCAAAGGGAATTACTTTCCTTTAACTAACAAATAAAATACCTTTAAGTTAGAGAAAAGTTCAGGTCAAAGAGAAATACATGGTAAAAATGCCCTAATTTATTAGATAAGGAAGCTATACATACTGAGAAAAATTTTTAAAAATATATTTTTATCAATTAAAAAATTTGTTTTACTATTCTTCTGAACATCTTTTATGATGGTATAAAAATATAATGGCTTTAGTAGTAGAGTTTAATTATCTAAAAATTCGTAATAAATGAAAGGAAACTATTTTACAAACAAAGCACAGAGCTTGTGATGTTTTGAAAGGTTAGTAAATTATATTATTTTAGTTAAAAAATATTTCACCTATATACAATGAGTATATGGTATGAATGAATGACATTCATATAGCTCTATCTCAAAATAATAGCACTGGGAATAACTTTTACGTTTTCCTTTCAAATTTAGAAATGTCCAAAATTAAATAAATCCTCAGTTTTAAGCTTAGTGTTTTGGTTTATAAATAAAGCAATTATTTTTTTCACAAAATGTTTTGAATCTCCTGCATATCCATTCCTCCTGCCAAAATACAATACATAAACTTTCTAACCATCTACGATGAAAATATAAGACTAGCATTTTCATAGGTCACTCTCAAAACAATTATTTGAACGTGTTTTATTAGCAATATAAAGTATCAGTGTCTTTCTCATCATCATAAAGTAACATGTTTGATATATAAGATAATGATATACTATACATGATTTGGTTCACTGAATACAGACCTAGTCTATGAAAAAAAGACAGTTTTAAGACGTCTTTTATGTTCAAGGCTAGCGATGGGATTTGACTATATGATAATGAAAAAAAGAGGAAATACTACAAAGCAACATGATTTTATGACAATTTCCAACTATTTAAGTACTGTTTAAGTCAATCTTTTATACACACACACACACACACACACACACACACACACACACCCATCTATGATGGTTAAATTGTTCCAAAGAACAGAATTTGTCAGAAATGATGTGCCAGGTACTTCACAAAGGCCATGACTTTAATTTCAACTCGTTCTTCCTTAGATTTTTTTCTTTTAATAACCTTTCCATATTTAAAATAAAACACCTAAGCTCAAGACAAAATAAATATTCATAATTTTCTATAGCACTTTGAATTTTTCTGAAGAAAAATTGTTCAATAAATTAAGGAGTCAGTAAATTAAATACCATACTGAGTAAGTTCTAAAATTCATTGTATATATGTGACAACTTAGATATCTTTTAAGGAATAAACACAGAATAGGCAAAAACCTCATCTCCTATTTACTTTAAAGATAATTTTTATAAAACAATATTCTAATAACACTTTAAAAGATTCTTTAAAGGCCACTGAGGTGTGGGTAGTTAAAATTTATAAAGGCTAAAGGTTTCTTAAGCTCCAATGACTTGGCTGAAAGGTTTTCTTCCACACTTGGAAACTTGATTAGCATTATATAAAAAAGCCATATCTGACTTGCTGCGTAACCAAAGTTGTGGTTATTCTTTATACAGCATCTAAAATTTCACACTCCATCAACACATGTTCAGGCTATTTTATCTTGGCAATTAATTTATTATTTTTCAGAACACAGTGAGGCCTTGTTTTCAAGTCATTCATAACTTTATAAATCAGTCTTGCACATGAAACCATGCATCTGTGAACCATAGAAAATCTTTGCACTCAGGAGATTAAGCTCCTGACACCTTTGCTGATTAATAATCATGGAAAGAATAAGATCAGAAGCAAAATAAATGATCATTTAATAGAGAAACTCACAAAACAGCCCTTTAACTTACATATTCCATCATGTTATTCGTTTCACATTTCCTTTTGCTCAGTCTCCAGTGCAAGCACAGCTAGACAAGAAGGAGAGTAAAAGAAGAAAAATGAGCTCTATTTTATTGCAGCACACAGACTAACCCATTTGTCCACCTTTCATATTTTTAGTTCAACAAAAGCATCTGTTTCCATACTGTGCAATTCAGACCCCAACAGTACGAAGTTGCTCCCTGTGGTACTCACCTTGTGGTATAACCTATTGTTTTCCCATTCTAATAACTTCTCAATCGATCTTCGTGTCTGGAAGACAAATGAGAAAAAAGTTTACTCTTGACTGGTTTAGAAAAACTCTGTTTTGCAGCTGCTTTTTGTGTGAAAAGGAGAGAGGTATGAGACACTGATTGAATATAAGGTGGCCTAGAACACTGTCAACGGTCCAGCACTAAATAGTGCCCTGCATACAAATAGTTTAATAAAGTATGGTGTATGGTGTGGGGGTTTTTATTAGCACTGCCTCCTTTTTTCACTGTTCCAAACTTACCAGCCTCTGAGTTAAAACTATCAAAGTCTAAAAAGCTAATGTATCTACCAAATAATATAAATTTAAATCCCCATTCATTTAAAAAAAATCTTTGCAATACTTAAATAATATGTAAGTATTAAAACAGACCAAAATTGTATTTAAACCAACAAGAATAATAGTGAAATCAAACTCTTAATTCAACACTGTTAAAGCAATCAACTAAGAAATTTATGTTTAAGAACACTTGATTTTTGCAATATATACGACGCAGCAAGCATGAAATGTTTTTGCTTAGGACTATGAATAAAAGAGAGGATAATTCATGATGCCAGGTGTTAGGATGATACTGACACAGCTGCAGGTGCAAAAAAGACAGTGCTGCCGCAAGAATCAAATGCAACTTGGTGCAGCTGCGGCTTCCTCACAAGGGAAGGAAAAAGGGACCCAGCACTATTAATGTGGCACAACTAAGTACTAACAAGCAAAAGTGAAAAACTGCATATCAAGCAAGGATGAGCTAGGTGAGAAACTGTTAGGATCAAGCTGCTTTTAAACAGTTCAATGTTACATAATAAAATAGCATCTACCATTATCTGGTTACCACGTTACCTTTCAGCATGCTGAACATGCTAAAGACACACCACAGTCACATGGGCGCCAACTATAATTCATAACTACCAGTGAATTACCACTACTGCCTTACATTTTCCAAGCTTATGTCATAAAAATCAGAAAACCAACTAACTCTCTGGATAATAATATGCCAATGACTAATTTAGTACATTATATTTTAGAACAGGTTTTTGGGCAAGAACTTTAAAGGAAAAAAATGTGCCCTTGTTAACAATGATCAGCAGACCTCACTTGTTTCTTTGTAAAGATAGCCTTTTAGAGGCAGCTCTCCTTTTAAATGAAAATAGGGCAGCAGTTATGGTCACACTTTTTGTTAATTTAGTTGCCAGTCAGCTCCAAATCAAAAGAAAATAAGGCTGCAGAGTATAATTAACATTCAGTTCAGTCGTTTTGTCCCTTGTCTAGCCCCCAAGCTTTGTTAAAATTGCCATCTGAATGCTGAAGGCTGTAGGGAAATCGATTTGATTCTAATCGCACCATGAAAAGAACATGATCTAACTGCTTTCAGCCCTCCGTAAATCTGTACTAGGTCTTTAGCACAATGCAACTTCCAATTTAAAAAGCACTGAATGTCTCGTCAATGACTTTGTGAAGAAAAAAGAACAAGGAGCAGACATAAAAATTCCAATAGTTGTTTAAGCATTAAAGTTCATTTGCATCACAGCGAACCTGAAAAGGGCTGACCTCTCAAACCGCCTCTCAGGTCTATGAAGTTGTAGCCTTGACAAGCTCACATTGACAGAGCTCATTGACTCTGAAAGGCTACTCTATCAATGGTGAAAAATGGCAATAGGTTCTACTCTGAGCAGGCATCTGCCTGCCCACCCGCTGCTAAACCAATGGCAAAACCGATTCAAAACCTGAATCTACCTTGTAATCTTCCTTTCTAGGACCTTTTAATAATAGATTAAGATTACTATACAATTTGAGGTTTTACTTGTATTGATGGTTTAAAAGTTGAGGGGGTTGGAGGTGAAAGAACTAGGGTGGAAAGACCAAGCTTTCAAAGTCTTGTTTTATATTATAGAAATAAAAAGGTTAACGTTACATTCTGTAAAACTTCATTACTTAAGAAGTGTACTTACCACTATCATCATTTCATACAAATTTAAACCCATGTTATATTATAATGAGAATGAATTTCATTACAAATGGATCTCATGGTGTACATGATACCACGTACACACACACGAAAAATTAAAAAACTTAAAAATATTTACTTTAAGTAACTTAAATCAACTACCAGTATTTGAATAAAAGTTAACTATAAAGTATGAACCTTAAATTCCAAAATATTTATGTAGGAACTCTGAATATACTCTGTGCCTCTAATTAGCAGTTTAATGATAGGGTTTGGTATAATAATTGTATCTTAGAATATTTAAGAATTCAAAACCAAACAAACTCTGGTATGCCATATTCTGAATAAGTATCTAAATATAAAATATTTCTACCCACTGACAGTCTGAAGTAAAAGCTGTGAATTAGCACCATCTAATCTTGCAATAAAACCTCTTTCCTGCTTGACAGGTGAAAAAAAAACACTTGCACGTGCAGATTAATTAATCATTACACTTGACATTTCAATGATTTACAGTGAGGAGCAGGTGAGAACATACAAAACCAGAAAGAAATCCTTGATCTGAGTGGAACATTTCTAGCACACTAAGGTGACAAGTATATAGATTCTAGCAGTCATTGAGAGAGAGAGAGAAAGAAAGAGAAACTGCCACAAATTATTCGTTAGTAACAACAAAAGCTCAAATTAAACGGAAAAAAACTTTTAACTACTAAGAATGTTTAATATTCTGCAATTACTTTTAGTTCACAAAAATCAAAATATACTTTCAAGATTAAATACAATACCAATTTGGCAGATACTGAAAAAATATGACACTTCAGCATATACAAAAGATATTTAAAAGCCTGTAGACATGGGAAAAAAGCACCTTATAATTGCAGTATTCTAGAAATAAAAGTTAAGAGTTTATGTCCACAGGGTTGTCAGATAGTGTTTCTAATAAAATGTAAGATTCAACACTGCCACACTCTATAATTACTACTGGGTAAGCAAACCTAAGCATATAAAAACCTGCCCTTGATTTTTGGAAGTTTACATCGACCACTAAATTCAGCATAAATTAAAGCAAACTAATATTCATCAGAAAAAAGTATTGCGTCTGTCAACATGACATGCCAAAACAATCATCTCTAGGCCAGTAGATTTCTAAATATAAGCAGCCTTAATTTTTTAAAGAGAATTTGGTTCTCGTGAAAAGCACCAGATTCACAGCCATGGGAACTACAAATCTTCTATTTAACTGAAAGAACAGAGGAAAGGGCAGTGCGAGCTTCCCTGCAGTGGGCCTTAATCCTGCCAGTGCTCACACCCTAGGGGTGAGGGGACAGGTTACTGGTTCTTAACCAATTCTTACTCCTTCTGCATACGATGATCAATAAGAAATCTAATTTTATCATGACTTATTATCCTTAATTAAAAGGACAAAGACCACCAACTCACACCACACATGGTATGTATGAGAATACACACATGTATTTATGAGAATGACATCACACCACTAACCTGGTCTGGAAGAGTATGGCCCCCACCCGTCACACTCATCTCAGAGCTCACTTTAATTGTTTTTCACATATTTCATTTCAACACCTTGCTAATTATAGTTGTCTCCCTGATAAACTAGTTTTAATATAGTTATTAACAAATGTTAAACAATTGAGAGTCAAAACATCATTTCAAATACTAAATAGATTAAAACTTGAATAACAAGCAGTAGCAACAGAAGAATAGTGATTTTGGCTTCAATTCTTATTAAATTTTGTGTAGAATTGTGAAAAATAAGTCAAAACATGAAAACTGCAAGAGAAGTAAATGGCCTGGGTAATTCACAAAGTAGCTAAATAAACAATGATTAGTCAACAATTAATATTAGGTATAGCATACCCCATAAAATATATATGAATCACTTAGAATAGTAAGTTACAACTGAAAATAAGTTTCCTAAAAATACAAATTTCACTTACTATGAAGAAGCATTATTATAATTTTTCCTAAATCTCATTAATTTTCTAAGAAATATATATTATTCCTTATAAACAAATTATGTGCAATTAGATATAAATAAGTCTTATAGGGAAGTAAGGAATCTTTTAAAAAATCTTGAAATGTATTACTCCCCTACTTTATTACCACTGGTACTTCATTACGTAATGTCAAAGTGCAATTTCAAATGTTTAATTTCTTATTTAAAACAGGTTTTACATATGTAAAATGTGTAACCCTGGATGGTGTAGCTCAATGGATTGAGCACTGGCCTGTGAACCAAAGGGTTGCCAGTTTGACTCCCAGTCAGGGGCATGTGAGGGGCAACCACATAGTGATGTTTTTCTCCCTCTCTTTCTCCCTCCCTTCCCCCCTCTCTAAAAAAATAAATAAAATCTTTTAATTATATATGTAAAATGTGTACATTAGTGTATGGTAACTTGTAAAGAGTCAATAAATGGAAGCTATAACTACAAAAAAAAAAAAAAAACAGGTTTTAAATTTAAACTCCCAAATTATAATGCATTAAACTTTAACAAGAATAATGCTTTGAGTGTATTTGTAATCTCATTTTTTAAGTATTTTCTCAAATAGGAACTACACTTTGGATATCTGTACAAATTCAAATTACTAATGTAAGTGAAACAAAAAGGTTCTTTGTTGTAAGTCATTAGAAGGAAACCATATAAAAAATTTAATGAATTATTTTAACTTAAGAGAAAATTACTTGATGCACTGTTTATTCTGGATTAATACGTCTTACATTTGAGTGATGTGCAGAAAATTAAATGGTATCTCAGTCTTAGTATTATGATATATAAAAAAATATGGACTCAAAAAAGATAAACTAGAATATGATCGGATTACTCAAAAGGATTTCTAAACAAATTTCCTTGGATTTAGAGGCTCCTGTTAGCAGCCAAAACACACAATGGAGAAAGAATGCCTCTTCAATAAATGGTGTTGGAATGGAAAGCCACATGCAAAAGAATGAAACTAGATTACAGTTTGTCCCCATGAACAAAAATTAATTCAAAATGGATCAAAGACCTAAATGTAAGATCTGAGATAATAAATTACATAGGAAAACAAGGCACTAAGCTTACAAACCTTGGTTGTAAAGAACATTTTATGAATTTGACCCCAAAGGCAAAGGAAGTAAAGACAAAAGAAATAAAGGCAAAAATAAATAAATGAGACAATATCAAACTAAAAAGCTTCTGCACAGCAAAAGAATCCAACAAAACAAAAAGGCAACCAACTGAATGGGAGATGATATTTGCAAACAACAGTCCAACAAGGGGTTAATATCCAAAATATACAAAGAACTTATACAACTCAATACCAAACAAACAACCCAATTAAAAAATGGGTAGAGGCCCTGAACAGATATTTCTCCCAAGATGACATACAAACACCCAACAGATACATAAAAAGAATGCTCAACTTCACTGCTATTAGGGAAATGCAAATCAAAACTACAATGAGGTGAGTGACACCTCATACGAGTAAGAATGGCTATTATCCACAAGACAGGTAATAACAAGTGTTGGAGAGGCTGTGGAGAAAAAGGAACCCACATTCACTGCTGGTGGGAATGTAAACTGGTACAGCCACTACCAAAACAGTATAGCAATTCCTCAAAAAATTAAGAATAGCCTCAACTGGTGGTGTTGCTCAGTGGATTGGAGATTGTTCTGCAAACCGGAAGATCACTGGTTCTATTTCCACTCAGGGCACCTGCCGGGGTTGTGCACCAGATCCTGGACTGGAGGCCTGTGAGAGGTTACCAATCAATGTTTCTCTCCCACATCCATGTTTCTCTCCCTTTCTCTCTCCCTTCCTATCCTTCTAAAAATAAATAAATAAAATCTTAAAAAAAAAAAAAAAAAAGAATAGAGTTACTGTGTAACCCAGCAATCCCTCCTCTGGGTAGCTACCTGAAAAACTCAAAATGATTTAGTCACAAAGATAAATTTATTCTCAAAGATATATGAGGTCTGTCCAGAAAGTATCCAGCCATGTAACATGAAAAATTAAGACATTTGTTGAAGAAGATACAACGTACAAGAAACCTGTACACGGGACAATGATGCCTCAATCCCCTTCAAAGTAGGCACTTTGGGTATTCACAATTCTCCCAATTGCCATCAGCTGTCCCACCGCATTTTCCTGAATCTCACCAATGGTCTGCAATCTCTTCCCTTTCAAAAATGATTTTAAGTTTCAGGAAAAGCCAGAAATTGCAGGGTGCCAAATCTGGGCATTAGTGGGGCTGAGTCACCTGAGTGATTTGATGTTTCACAAAAAACTCTACACGAGATGTAATGCATGAGTGGGCATATTGTTGTGATGAAGCAGCAAATCACCAGCTGCCCATACCTATGGCTGTTTTCATCATACTGAATCTATCCACCGATGAAGAACACTGAAGTAGTTCTCTTTATTAATTGTTTGGCCTGGAGGGGCATACACATGATGGACAACACCTTCCCAATCAAAAATGCAATTAACATGGTCTTGATCTTGCTGCAACTTTGCCATTCTTCTTTGGTCATGGAAAACCAGGTGACACATGGAAAACCTTTGGGACAACTGGGCCTTCATTTCCAGATCATACCTGTGGGCCTACCATTCATCTCCAGTTATGACCTTCTAGAGGAAACCTGCTTCATTGGTAGCGGTTTGAATCAAGTCATTAGCAACTGCAGCACAATGTTCCTTCTGCTCTGGTAGCAGAAGCTGCAGAATGAATTTTGCAACAACACATTTCATGCCAAGATCCTGTGTCAATGTCTCACTGTAGTTTTTGGAATCCCCACATCAGCTTTTAATTCTCGCACTGTCAGTCACCAATCTCTGTTCATTGCAGCCCATACATGGTTAACATTCTCAGGTGTTCTGCTTGTTGCAGGCCTTCCAAAACATAAAATCACTTTCAACAGAGTCTTGACCATCTTTGAAGAATCTGTGCCATATTTTCATTTGCACCACACTCACTGCATTATCCTCAAAAGCCTTCTGAATCATCCAAATACCTTCTGCAGTGGAAAGTTCAAGCTTAACACAAAATTTGATGCAGATTTGTTGCTCTACTCACTCAGTCATTTTGAATGTGATGGCCACACAGTACACATACTCACACAACGGGTCTATAGGCCCCACTGACTAGTACAGTGAAGTCATTGTTCATGCATGAAAATTCCAGTCCTGTCTCCTTGGCTGCCAGGTTACATCCATTTCATGCAAACCGTTCCTGTCATATTAACAATGTCTGGACTTTTTCTGGACAGACCTGGTCATATGCACCCCTATGTTCATTGCAGTATTATTCATGGTGGCCAAGACATGGAAACTAAAGGGTCCTTTTGATCGATGACTGGATGAAGAAGATGTGGTACATATATATAATGGAATACTACTCAGCCATACGAAAAGATGAAATACTGCCATTTGTGACAGCATGGATGGACCTTGAGAATATTATGCTAAGTGAAACAAGTCAGAAAAAGCTAAGAGCCATATGGTTTCACTCATATCTGGAATACAAAACTGCAACTCATAAACAAAGACAATACTACGGTGGTTACCAGAGGGAAAGGGTTGGAGGGCAGTAAAGGTTAAGGGGGCCAAATATATGGTGATGGAAGATGATTTGACTTGTGTGGTAGGCACACAATGCAATATACAGATCACGTGTCACAGAAATGTACACTTGAAACCTATATTATCACCCCAATGTCACCCCAATAAATTTAATTAAAAATAAATGAAAATAAACTTATAGTAATCAAAAAAGACTTGTAAAAATTTCATGTGAACATTAACCTTTTATAACCTAGAGAAACTAAAACATCCACCAAAGTATAATTAGAGTAACCCTTTCAGTAGTTTGTTAAGAGTAATAGTTTTAGATGAATATAAGCTACACATTATGTATACCGAAAAACCTCTTAGTACTAATCAGTGATTTATAGGTAGAATCTTAAATAAGGTATGCTTAAATACAATTTCATAAAGAGTTTATGACTGAACTACTGGTTCTTAAGTTACTCTGTACTTTATGAATGATGAAAAAGCCACACTGCACAAATATAAAATGTTGCACACAATTTTTAAGGGTGTTATCCACTAATCTCTGATAAAATTTCATAAAATACTGGTAGCATCTCAAAAAACTAAAACTGAGTTTCAATTAACAGCAGAAAATTAGAAACACTGTTCATAAGACAAATGAATTTCAGCTAACACAATCAAAAGTATTACTATCGGGGATTTTGAAAAACTATTAATACATAATTACACTAGGAAGAATCACTGGTTTGGATAAACAGTGATTTATCCAGGTAGGGGGGAAAATTACCTACTGACTGATTATAATGGAAAACTGAAAAAACAAAAAGGGGTAAAGCAACACTATCTGTTGATCCTCACTTTTGGTCTGACCCCATGCTAGATGTCTTGCCTTTGTTACCTTATTTAATCTTCACAAGAAACCTCTAAGAGAACTTGTTACTCCTTTCCTTTTACATATGATAACTACAGCTTAGAGTGGTTAAGAAACTTAAAGCTACACTTCAAAATGATGGAGCTACGATTTAAAGCCAGGATTGTATGGCCTTTAATATCATGTTCATTCCATTATCCTACAAGAGCTATGAATTTGTAAAGAATCTGTAACTTGTTGAAGAACATGTGTATGACATTCAAAATACCAACTAAGCTGTTCTCCTGGAACAACCGAATTTACTTTAAAATTTACTCTAAAAGTAATATGTACTCTAAAACTAAATTTTTTCCAGCTCTAATATTCCGTGGTTGTAAGGTCTGGAAATAACCATTCTACTCTATTCTGCTGTCTCAATGAGATTTACCCAAAATGTATTTTATTTGGTTATACCTTGCCTCACGCAGTAACACATGACTTGACGTGTATTTCTATTTTATAGATTAAGTACACAGGCTTCCAGAAGTTAAATGGTTTGCCCAATGTCACAAAACCAGGGAGGGCAATGCAAGGATTCACACTCAAATCTCCAAACTTTAAACCCAATGCTTTTCTCACTCTCATTCAGCAATTACATTATCTTTACTTCCATCTTCACTAAGTGGTACGTTTATAAATCCTTCTATTTGAGGCACAAACATAAAATGAACAAAATATTCTTACAAAATGTACCAACAATACAATTTTATTTTTTTAAAAGATTTTATTTATTTATTTTTAGAGAGGGGAAGGGAGGGAGAAAGAGAACTAGAGAAACATCAATGTGTGGTTGCCTCTCCCACGCCCCCAACGGGGGACCTGGCCTGCAACCCAGGCATGTGCCCTGACTGGGAATCGAACCGGAAACCCTTTAGTTTGCAGGCCCATGTTCAATTCACTGAGCCACATCAACCAGGGCAACAATACAATTTTAAATGTGAAGTGTCAAACAAAACTTTAAAAAAATCACATCATTCTTTCTGTCCAAACATGCAAAAAAAAACCAACATAATTCTTCACATAAAGTAAATTGGAGACATATACTTCTAGGTACAATGTAGTAGCGAGTGACAGACCAACACTCCCACTACAAATAGAAATGGATAAGGTAAAGGAGAAGACAATCCACATTATTTTAAGAACATCAGAAAATTCCAGAAGCAACAAGGAACAAATGAAATAAAATTCAAAGAAGGAAAGAACCCTTCCTAGATCATTTGATGATTACTGGCCATTTTCTTTCTTTGCTGACTCAGTGTAGGAAGAAAAGGGAAATCAATACTTTCTGCAGGTTGTGCGGGCTGGCTCAATGGACTGAAAATTAGTTGTGCCCTAAAATGCGAAGTCAGTTTTCTCTAAAGACATTACTGAGTTCTGTAGCAGCACGGAAGGGTGGAAGACCAGCCAGAAAGGCAGAGAAAAATTAGTCACAGTCTATCACTGCTTAGGAGACAAAATTCTGCTAGGGGAGGCAGATCTGCATCAAATACATGACTGGTCTCCCCCTCAAGACACTTGAGCCTGCACGGAATGGAAGGCTAAAAAGCCTAACTCAATATATGCTAAAGGTACAACTTTCAGGGTACAGGAAACAAAGACCAGATTAACTGAATCTTTCTAAATTTGCAATGCAGCTCAACCCAGCTCAATCTTGTATTACACCGAAGTGACCATTCTCCTCATGCTATCAGGAAGATGAGACCTTTGCTTGTGGTAGATTTCGTCTGGAGCTTCTATTTCATTTTGTGTGTATCTACCATAAAATTTTTTTTGAAGTTGAAGGGGCAGGAAAATATGACCAATAACCAAAAAACCTCACAGACACACACCTGCAGATAATCCAGGTATCATTGTTAGTGGACAGAATGTTAAATTAACTATGATTAATATGTTCAATAAAATAGAGAAAAAAGATAAACAAAGTGAGTGAAAAGAATTTCAGAAGAAAACCGGACTCTATAAATTGGATTCTAAAATATAAAATATCAAATGGATATTCTAGAGCTGAAAAATATAGTATCTTAAATTAAGAACTCATTGGATTAACAGCAGGGTGAACGCTGATGAAGCTAGGCAAATCTTTCTACAAACCACCACCACAATACTACCTTCTAAATATTCAGAGACACTGAATTTCAGCTAGTCCTTGGAAAACACATTTTCAAAGAAGTCTAAAATATTTTTAAAGTCCCAGTGCCACCTCTGCACATTTAAGGCTCCAAGTTTATACTCTTTTGAGTATCCTCTTTTATGGAGAGAATTAACATTTTTTCCCAATTAAAAACAAATTGTCAGGTCCTAGCCAGTGTGGCTCAGTTGGTTGGAGCATCATCCCATAAACCAAAAGGTTGCGGATTCGGTTCCTGGTCAGGGCACATGCCTAGGCTGAGGGTCAGGGGGCATGCAAAAGGCGACCGATTAATGTTTCTCACACTGATGTTTCTCTCCCTTTCTCTCTCCCACCCTTTCCCTCTCTCTAAAATCAATATGCATGTCCTCAGGAGAAGACAAAAAATAAAAATAAAATAAAAATAAAAAATAAAATTGTCAGTGTCATTCACACTAATCACTGTAATTAATTTCACTTATGTAAGAATCAGTTTCCCAAATTTCAAGCCTAAAATATTCTTGAAAATTAAATAGTAATAATATTACTATTATAATAATAGTAATATATTCTTCTGGTTATGAGAAATCTTTGACATGAGACCCCTTTTTCAAAGAGGTTAAACCTATGTCTTTATCCTGCATTTTATAATATGGGAGATACTGGGGAAGAGGCAAGAAACCACAAACTAAATACTCAGGATTAGATATAGAAAGCCCAACTCTACTTTTAATAAGAATCTCAGCCCCTCTCCCACTGCATTAACTCATTACATGGCATTCTCAATCTCTCTTAAGAGGAAATACACAAGTTTCAAGAAAGGATGTAAATATTAGGAAAAAACTTTAATCCTGACCTCTCCCCATTTGGATTCTCAACCCCTACTACACCCCAAACAAAGTAATTCACAATTATTGAATAACTAAACTTGAGACAGAGAGAAAAAAAAGATAATCTAAGAATGCTACAAGTTAAAGCAAAAGAAATGCAGTCAGACTGGATATAGGCCCTTTTCATCCAAGTTTCAAAAGCTAAATAGCAGTTACCTTAAAAAAAAAAAAAAAAAAAAAAAAAAAAAAAAAAAAAAAAAAAAAAAAAAAAAAAAAAAAAAAAAAAAAAAAAAAAAAAAAACCCTCGGAGAAAAGCCTTGCCTCCTCAAAAAAACAACTAAAATATCTATGTAAAAATACATTACTAAAATGTTAATTCTTTAGGTTTGGAATTAAAATGAACATTGAGAACTTCTTTCCTTAAAGCTTGGAAACACAGATGTTTTGTATACCTACACAGCTCAATTTTCAAAGGATTACAGATTTTCAGAGCTGGAATCTATCTGAGGGATCAGTTAGCCTCACCTTTCTCAGATTAAAAGAAAAAGAAAGGAGACTTTTGGCCAAGATGGAGGTGTAGGTACATACACTTTGCCTCCTCACACAATGAAAAGAAGGACAACAAAAAAATTAAAAACAAACAAAAAAAAACCCAGAACTGTCATAAAATTGAACTGTATGAAAGTCTGACAACCAAGGAATTAAGCATCATTCATCTGCATCACAACCCAGCAACATGGGTTGCTCTGCCCTGGTGAATACCTAAGGCTCCACCCCTTCCAACATAACAGGAGCACCAAGACAAAACAATATAGCCCAGATGAAAGAACAGATCAAAGCTCCAGAAAAAATACAACTAAGCGATGAAGAGATAGCCAACCTATCAGATGCACAGTTCAAAACACTGGTAATCAGGATGCTCACAGAAATGGTTGAAAATGGTTGCAAATTGAGGAAAAAGTGAAGGCTATGCAAAGTGAAATAAAGAAAAATATACAGGAAACCAACAGTGAAGGGAAGGAAACCAGGACTCAAATCAACAATTTGGAGAATAAGGAAGAAATAAACATTTGACCAGAACAAAAGGAAGAAACAAAAATTCAAAAAAAAATGAGGAGAGGCTCAGGACCTTCCAGGACAACTTTAAACATTCCAATATCCAAATCATAGGGTGACAGAAGGAGAAGAGGAAGAACAAGAAATTGAAAACTTATTTGAAAAAATAATGTAGAACTTCCCTGATCTGGCAAAGAAAACAGACTTCCAGGAAGTCAAGGAAGTTCAGAGAGTCCCAAAGCAGCTGGTCCCAAGGAAGCATACACCAAGGCACATCCTAATTACATTACCCAAGATTAAAGATGAGGAGAGAATCTTAAAAGAAACAAGAGAAAAGGAGACAGTTACCTACAAAGGAGTTCCTATCAGACTGTCAGCTGATTTCTCAAAAGAAACCTTACGGGCAAGAAGGGGCTGGAAAGAAGTATTCCAAGTCATGAAAGGCAAGGACCTACATCCAAGATTACACTATCCAGCAAAGCTATCATTTAGAATGGAAGGGCAGATAAAGTGCTTCCCAGATAAGGTCAAGGTAATGGAGTTCATCATCACCAAGCCCTTATTATATGAAACCTTAAAAGGACTTATCTAAGAAAAAGATGATAAAAAATATGAACAGTAAAATGACAACAAATTCACAACCATCAACAACTGAACCTAAATAAAGAACCAAAACCAAACTCAGCAAACAACTAGAACAGGAACAGATTCACAGAAATGGAGATCACGTGGAGGGTGATCAGTGGGGACAGGCAGGGAGGAGAATGGGGAAAAGGTACAGGGAATAAGAAGCATAAATGGTAGGTACAAAATAGACAGGAAGAGGTTAAGAACAGTACAGGAAACGGAGAAGCCAAAGAACTTATATGTACGACCCAGGGATACGAACTAAGGGTGGGGAATGCTAGTGGAAAGGGGGGTACAGGGTGGGGGGGATAAAGGGGAGAAAAAATGTGACAACTATAATAGCAAAATCAGTAAAATATATTTTTAAAAAGATTAAAGTTACTTTTTATTTTCCAAATGCTATACTGTGCACACATTGTATTATCCTACTTAATCATTTAAAAAGTAAAAAACAAGAGGATCTCAGATGGTGAGTGAATAAAAAAAGCTCTGGTACATTTATATAATGTAATATCACTTGGTCATAAAAAGGAAGGAATCTTACCTTTTATGACAGCATGGATGGACCTGGAAAGCATTATGCTAAGTGAAATAAGTCAGTCAGAGAAAGACAAATACCATATGATTTCACTTACATGTGAAATCTAATGAACAAAATAAACTAACAAACAAAATAGAAACAGACTCACAGATACAGAGAACAGACTGATAACTGGGGACAGGGGCACTGGGAGCTGGCTGAAAAAGGTAAAGTTATTAAGTACAAAATAAACAAAATAGAACTTGTAGATACAGAAAACAGTATGGCGATTACCAGAAGGAAAGGGAGGTGGGGGGAGGCAGAAGAGGGCAAAGGGGGCATAAATGGTGATGGAAGGAGACTTGACTTTGGGTGGGTGGCGAACATACATTATAATATATAGATGATGTTTTATAGAATTGCACAGTTGAAACTATAATTTTATTAACCAATGTCATCCCAATAAATTCAACAAAAAATTGTTTTAAAAAGTAAAAAACAGAGGATCTCAAATAATTCCTTGTGTTTGACAGAAAATTACTAACCAAGTGAGATATAGTAGTCATTTAAACAAACAGAAACAGCCAAACAGTTGGAAGAAGTGAGGGGATCTATACTTAAGAGCTGCAAATTCAACTATAAACCCAGTAAGAACCAGAAATTAAAAAAAAAAATTCTTTAGTCTGACAATTATCTGGTGAGTAGCACTGGGGGGGAAAGGGGCATAGGCATTAATCTCTTTCTTAACACTACAAAGTACTAGTTTGAATTACTTTCAGTAGAAATACTTACTTTCCAACAAAAATTGAGGGGCAAATAGAATTTGCTTTTCTACATGTCCTAATATTATTTGATGACAAAATGAAATGTAGCCATACAATACCATTTACTCAATTTTAACTTAACAGTAGTTCATTTTTATACATTTAATGACCATAATTTTTAAAAACTTTAACAAAAATGTAATACATTCAATCTATACTAATTTTTCATACCTCTACCAAAAACTTAGAAATTTTAATTATAAGCACTCAAAATGACAACTCTTTAGACAATTTTTTCTGATTACCGAATCACATCACAGGAAACTTGTAAAATATAAAAGGAAAAAAAACAGAATGACCCATAATCTTACCAATTATAAATAATAATTGTAATCATTTAATTTCTTCTATGGGTATTATCTTACATATTAGTAATAATGCTATTAATCAATATTTATTATACAATTACTTTGAGCTATTTAGCCAAGAGCTTTACAAATACTAATTCACTTTATAACAACCCTATTTAAGCACGTAGGCGAATACTGCCATTTTTCAGATCTATCACAAGAGTTTAAGAGGTTAAGAAATATTCCTGAGGTCACACAGACAAGCAGCAATGCCACACCCAGCATTCTAGATCACTACCCTTCACCACCACCAACATAGGTGTGTGTGTAGAGAACGCTGTATTGTACTCCACTCTCAAGTATGACATGAAAATTGTAAGTATAATTTTTAAATGGCTATTTAATATAAACAGCATGTAAACATAGCATAATGTAATTAATCTTCTGCTGGATCATTTATACATACTGTTCAGGATACTGTGACTCATTCAATACAAAAAATAGAAATAGATAAATGCAAGACTTGCTTGTCAACTTCTAAATTTAAGTTAAAATATATAATTCAACTTACTCTTTTACTGAGACAAATAACTGGCCACATACTGCAACCTAACGTGCAGCAGCAACAAAGGCAGCCACAAAGGAGCCAACGTACATTAACAGGAAGGTTCTTCTTAAGACAACTATTAACTCTGTTGATGCTGGCTTTAAATTCTTCAGGAGCTACCTAAAGAAAAAAATTCAAGAAAAAACAACACCGTAATTATTAATGTTAATAAACATGCATCATCAGCATAAATGTTTTCCTAATATGTTAGAAAAAGACTTTAGCTTTGAGGTGTATAAACAGCAGCTAAATAATTAAGACACTCACTTTTCCAGTTAATGAAGAAGGGAATTCTGATTCAAACTTGTTGCTTAGTCCAAATCTATTTTAAGAAGGAGAAAAATGTTATTGCATGTCATTGCTGCACAAAATAGCCCGTTTAACTTAATCAAGGGTCAAGTAAATAGCAACTTCATATAAAGAATAACAAAGGAAGTCTGAGACACAAAAATACAGTAATCAGCAATTTATGAAATGCAACAAGCAGTTTTAGCAAATGAATCACAACTTTTGTATAACAGGCTGGGAATGACTTCTTTGGTATTCTCTTTGGGAGCCAAATATTAATGTAATGAAAAACAACACATTGTTCAATTTTGTCAAGATTAAGTTTCTTCCAACTAAGCTACAGAAAGCTAAAATCTCTGTCAGTTACTCTTGAGGTCAAGAACATTTGTTAACACTCTATAGCAGTAACAAGTCTAAAAATGCAAATTGTTTAGTTAGCATTTTCTGAGATCTACACTGCTATTATAGCCAGAGAATGCTAAAAACACCTGGAACAATGTGGCAGCTGACCTGGCTACTAAAATTTCCAAATTTTAAGAATTTTGCTATATAGACCCTCAAAGAAATGAAACCAAGGTAGTACATCTTAATATCTTTAAGGGTTTACATGTCTCGTACGATCATGAGACTTGGTTGGGCACAAGGCTATTTCTTTTTGTTTGTTTTCTAATTTTTTTATTGTTTAATTACATTTGTCCCCCTTTTTCCCTCCCCTGCCCTCCCCACCCCCTCACTATCAATCCCCCCCATTGTCTTTACATAAGTTATTAGGAAAGAATAACATACATAGACACATTGGTAATAGCAGATCACCCTGAAAATAAAAATTGAGATTCTTAAATATGATGATTTTTTGTTGGATCCTGGAGACACCAGATCCAGCAGATTACTGTCAAGTTGGAATGCAGACCCACTTTTGACAGATTGTATAATTTCCTTTTTCCAAGAGGAGCTGAAAAACCAGATTTCTATGCAATATTTTCTATCTTTAAAACACTACAAAAGTCAGCCCTGGCTGGTGCGGCTCAGTGGACCTGCGAACCAAAGGGTGGCTGGTTCGATTCCCAGTCAGGGCACATGCCTGGGCTGCAAGCCAGGTCCCTGGTGGGGGGCACACGAGATGCAACCACGCATTGATATTTCCCTCCCTTTCTTTCTCCCTCCTTTCTCCTCTCTCTAAAAATAAAAAAATAAAAATATTTAAGAAAATAAAACACTGCAAAAGTCAAATAAAACACTTCTGTGGGTCAGGTTGTAGACTTCTTACATGATGTAGACTTCCCTACCTGTAGATGATGGCATCTAAGACCATGTCAGCATCTTAAGTACTTTCATACATTATTTGCCAGCAACACTGAAATAACATTAATCTACCTTTAAACAAATACTATTTACAGAAAAGATTACAGTACAACTACCTAGGTCCAAGTCAAAGTTCTTTGCACACTGCACATACTCGTAAACTGGTAATCATTATTGCTTAATGTAATTCTGGCATTAATGCCATTCTCTTTCTAAGATAGAAGAATGAGCTAGATCTATTTTCTGTCTATGTGGGGGCCCCAGAGTAATGCGGTTCTACTTGAAAAAGCCCCTACAGATAAACTCACCTCCAACCTTAAAGGTCTTCCCATGAGGAAGAGGTGTGAATTGCTTGCTGATAGCTTTCAACGAGGTCTCTAGATAATGTATTTCTTTTTTATCCATTTACCTTAGGGAAAGCGACATTCAACAAATGTGTGGGTATTCAGGCATCTCAATTATAAATTTCCTTTTCTTCAGTTATCTCCCTTGGTCTGGAGGCTTTCTCCTTCAATCAACAGTTTCCATTTCAACCAGGTTTGTTATTGCAATTAACCATCTCCTTCCAACTGGTTTTTAAATTTTTTTAGAAAAGCAACAATCAGATAACTCCAAGCATCCCAGAGAGAAATGTCTTCTTGACATCCCCAGTGATTCAATATTGAAAACAGATTAAATTATTTTATCAAGTACCTATAATTTGCTAGGTAATATGCTAAGGTGGAAAGAGCAGTCCAATATGAGTTTAAACCCTAATTTCCTTTCTTTTCAGAGCCTGGATACTTCCTTAGTGGATGAGTGGCTGAGTGGTAATGCTTTGCCCAGCGATCACTACAGGCTAAATGCACTGCTGTCCCCATAGACAGAGCTTTTAAATAAGGCTAGCAGTTATTTTCCAAATAAAGAACTGGTAGTTCCAAGGACATTCTTTTGACACTCAGTTCTTCCTCAGTAATACATTTTGTTAAACTGTATCTTAGGAACAGAGAGTAATTCTTCCTCTTCATCTCACCCCCAAAATAATGTCCTAGGAAAGATTATTAGTAACATGATTTACACCAGAGATGGGAGTGTTCAGCTTTTCCAGCAACCATTAACTTGGTTTGGTGCTGATGATGTTTCCATTCCCCCTTGCTTTTTCCCCACCAGCTACACAGGAATACCTGAAAGAAGTGTCAAGAAGATGATGCTGTTGAAGGCCTTGGAGCCTCCCCAGTCCACAGGAGTGAACTCCAACAGCAACTTCGCTTTCTCTTCCAACAATCTCTAATCAAGACTTAATATTCAAATGAAGTGCTTCATGACTACAGGCAGAATGGGCAATGATACTCAGGCACCCTTTCCTCATCTCCACTTGGAATATGGCACCATGCTACAGAGGTGTCTAAACACAGGGTGTCGGGACCTCCTACTCTTTTAAATCCTTAAGGACCTCAAAGACCTTTTAAGTTTATGTGGCTTACATTAACTGACATTTTGGATTAGACACTAGAATTAAGACATCTAAAACATTTTAAAATCTTATTCATAAACGAGCCCATTATATGCTAACAAATATAACATTTTTATGCAAAACATCTATTTTTCAACAAACATCTTTAGTGAGAAAAGTATTTTACATTTTCACATATATTTTTAATGTCTAACAATGGAACACAGGTGGATTCTCACATCTCTTCCTGCATTCAATCTGTGACATGTTCTTGTTGGTTGATATTTATGAAGAAAATTGGTCCTTGCCAAATATGTAGTTGAAAATTATCTATATTTTTCTTTGATACTATACCAAAACTTGCCAAGTGGTAGTCTCTTATAATTCTTTGCAAGGAAGAAACTGAAACTCTACCAATGAATTTTTAATACTCTGCTAAATTAAAATTCTTTGACGTATCTTTATTTTGAATGAATTTACCCAGACCTGACTTTGTAACTTCATACATTGGTCGAATGCCAATACACTTCATTTTATGATAAGGAATTATTCATTAATATGATCATTGATCTCATCAGAAAGGTCTTTTAAGTTTTAGAAGCTGTTAGGTTCACAGTGGCAGATACAAATTTTCTAAAGCTCTAATTTTCCTCTGAGAACTAGAATTATATTACTGACAACAAATGCTGTAAGTTGTTTTCCTTGAAATGACAGTCTTACCTCATTATAAATAAATAAATAAGGCTGAATGTTAACCAGCACTATATAAACAAAAGAAAAAATGGTTCATTTAATTTGAGCTACCACCTATACCTTAAAAACTAACTTCAATGCATATTATTTTAATAGATAATTTTTTTTAGCTTTGAGTGTTACTGGTGGACATAAGCAATGGCTATAATTATAATAGGTATCCTTGGTACACAAAACCAATAAAGGTGGAAGCAGGGAAAATACAAGGGAAAGTGGTGAAGGGGAAGTAGAAGAGGGAGATAAAAAAGAAAGTTTGGATTGGCAAAGTGCTACCAACAACTGTTTTATTTATCATTCTATATCTATTAATTGCCAATCCATTACATGGCATAAAGGAAAATGTAGATGTGGTATATCTACATCTATTTCTATTACACAAAAAAGCTTTTCTTGAATCATGCTTAAAATATTCATGGCTTCATAACTGATAAAATATATAAACTATTCTCAAAGAATGACAAACATGACAAAAAGATAAAATACATTAAACTTAACCTATTTTGTTCTTACCTATCAATACAAGTTGACAAGTCTACTAGTATTTGCAGAAAAGAGAAGTCTTTCACATCACAACTATCAAGCACCTTCTACGTAACACTTCATGATCACAAAGTACTAAAAAAACTCTTAAATCACCCTTAAAAATTTTTAAGGAAAGCAGGTACACAACACGAATTTTTTACTGTTATATAACTTGGGGTAATTTTGAAAGTTCATGGAGGATGCAAGATCAAGCAAAAAGGAAAAAGGAGACATGGACATGGACAACAGTGTGGTGACTACAGGGGAAGAGGGTGCAGGATAAATAGTAATGGAAAAAATGCAATTAAAAAAAGTCCATGAATACACCTGGTAGAGCTTTGCAGAGGAACTGTAACTTTACATCTAAATCTAAGTGGCATCTTGAAGTAGGCTTGTTTTACTCATATCCTACCTATCACCAATTCACTGCCTCCTCGTTCCAACAATCTACACCCATAACTCAAAGTGTAAACCGCTCTAATCTGTTACCCTGCACTCTCATCATCACCCAGTTCAGAATCTCCCTTTCCTAACAGATCCTTCCCCTTCCCAACTCCTTTTAATATTTAACTTTAGACCCCTTAATATGTTTACTGCTACCTAGATACCTTCTTTAAAAATTTCTTAAAATTTCTTTTCACTTTAACCAAAAAATATGTTAAATGACACTCTTTCCTTATAAATCCTCAATTACAGCTCATTCCCTGGAGTCCAGCTTCTAGACTCCATCTCCCATGTTCCCATAATACTTGATTATATTCACTCTTGTACAGTCTTTATCACATCTTATTATGTTAACAAGTCTAACTTCCTACCCTGATAAACAATGAGTTGTTTATAGGTAGGTATAGTATAATTATCTTTATACCTCAAATATCTGACACAATGCCAGACATACTCAGTAAATATTTGCTGAATAAATTAATCAATTTCCGCTGAGAAAAAATGTCTAATTTCACTAATTCCTCACTGCAATCTTCCACACTGCTGTTCTCTCTTCCTCTAATGCCCATGAATTCTAATTATACCATATTTTTCAAAGTCCCAACTGTTATTTTTAGCCTTCCAAGTCACTCTTTCTGTATTGGGGGCCCATAAGACCAACCTCAGATCCAATGATTGACTAGGAGGACTTACAGGATTCAGCATATAGTTTTACTCACCGCCAGATTTATTAACGCGAGAGCAGCAAAAGAAAAAAGACACATGGGGAAAAATCCAGAAGAAACTGGAAGCAAGCTTACAAGGGTCTCTTCTCAATGAAGACACACAGAATGTGCTTAATTTCTCCAGTAATTAGTTTTAACAACACATATGCAATGCTGTCTACCCAGAAAGCTTGTTATTCAGCGCCCAAGGTTTTAGACACATAGGTGCCCTCTACTTAGCATGTGCCAAAATTCCAGACCCCCAGAAGGAAAGCAGGTGCTCAGCATAAACCACGTTATACAGCTGAGGCACACTGAGTCATTCTTATCAATTCTGGGAATACTGAGAACCCTCCCAAATTCCAAGTTCCCAGACACCAGCCAAGAGCCAACACTGCAAGCAAGCCTTTCTAAGAACAGATGTCTCAAGCCTGCTGTTAATTCTTTTCTGCACACCTTCACACTCTCTAAGGACACAGACACATCAGTTTTTCTCTCTACCGTGACTTGCCTTCACCCCAATTAGTTCAAAATTCAGCTCCAGAACCTAAGTGATCACTTGACCTCATCTGAGGAAATTCACCTCTATTTAATTCAGCAGTCCATCCACCATGAAATAGTCTGGATACTATAATCACCTGGAACTATATCACCTCCAAGATTATAAACTGTAGAATTCCCCTCTTTCTACTACCATCAACCATTTCATATCTCCCACCCTTACCAAACTTGTTTTTTCATCTCTGGTTGTTTCCTATCGCTTACCACTACTCCTTGCTTTTCCACTCTGCATCAGCTCCCTAAGACACTCTTCCTTCCTATCCACCAGAACTACACAGTCAATCATTTTGACTACACTCAAACATACAACCTTTATTTTCTGCATCTCTGTAGTGTTGCTTGTCAATCCAACTCAATTGAAATGTTTACTTTCTTCAATATCCACTGCCTGGAGTTATGACAGAAAAATCACCTATTATAAATATATTATCTAACTTCAGTTAGATTGACATTATAACCATCTTTATTCATTCCTAGTCTGCTCCATTTCCATACTCCACAGTTGTTGCTCCTTTATGTGTTCAACCTTATCCTCACAACCCACATTTTTTGCAGATAACTATAGTCTTTCATTCCAACCAGAGGGAGGGAAAAAAACATTGAACATAAACCCCTTGGCTTTTTCTCACTTTCATTTTTAGATTTACCTACATCTTCAGTACCTTTACCATCTTTCTCAATGAAGGCAAGTTTCCCAAAACTAGCCATTTACTCCTGGTTGCAAATCCTCCAGTTTCCTCTGCAATCCACTGTACTCTCCCTCTCTTCTGGCTGCTTAACATAGCCTACAAACCTGCGTAAGTCTGCCAAGCCTGAGAATCTGAACACCTATTTTCTTCCCCATCAAATATATGATGGCATCCATTCCTGTTCCTTCCTCATCCAGTGTCTTGAAAGAGTCTTCTACATTCACTATGTCACCTCCCATTCATTACTCAAACTACTACCATCCAGGCTTTAGTCAACATTTCTTTACTGATGAGACTGCTCTCAACGATGGAAAACAGTTCTTTTCAGCATATTCGCCTCCATACACCATGCTTTTTCCTAGCAAAGAGCTTAAGTATCAGAGTGGCGAATGACTTATAGACAGCAAAAAGTTCCTTTGCTATGTCTTTCAGTTCTGATAAAGCCTTTTAAAAAAAATTCTAGGTCAACTAAAGCAATACTGTCAAATAAAGTTTTGTAAGACCATCTTATTATTGAGTGGACAACAAAAGCCACATTTCAGGTTTGTTAGTATTAACTACAAAATGTTACCTTTAATGGTTTTAATGTGACATTAGTTACTTAGTTTTGATACTACTTAGTTCCCTTTGGGAGGGTTTTTTCTTCTTATGTTTGGCAGGAGGTGGGGTTTGTTAGCAATGAAAATAAGATATATGGTATGTTTCAGCTTAACTTGAGAGCATCACAAATTACTCTTTTTATCCATTATGAACCTTTAAGTTTACTTTTAAAATCTGATAAAAATAATTTACGTTTTTCTAAGTCCAAGTACAATTAGCCCTGGACAGTAGTGGAAAGGCCAAGTTTTATCTTATAAAATGATGATTTGATATGCTCAAAAGCAGAACAACAGGGTAGGAAGGTAAACTCCCTTCAAACCTAATAGCCTAACATTATTAATACACAAGGCTGGAAGTAGCACCTAATTTCAAAAGGTATGATCTGAGGTGGGTGACACCATAATTCAGTTAGCTACAAAAAGACTAACTAAAATAAAACAAATATTTTATGTTGATAAGAAAATCTTAAGATGGAAAATAGTATGTACTGTCAGTGAAACTATAAATTATTACAACTATTCCAAAAATCAATTTGACATTAACAATATTTATACCTTTGTCAGTAACTTCCTTTTACATATCTAGCCTAAAAGTAATCTCAAATGTGCCCCAGCTGGTGTGGCTCAGTGGACTGAGAACCGGCCTGTGAACCAAAAGGTTACTGGTTTGATTCCCAGGTCTAGAGCACATCCCTGGGCTGCTCAGGGTCCCTGGTGGGGGGGGGTGGTTCTGGAGGCAACCACACATTGATGTTTCTCCCTCTCTTTCTCCCTCTCTTCCCCTCTCTAAAAATAAATAAATATTTTTAAATAATCTCAAATGTAAATAAAAATATGCATAAACAAGTTCCCCAAGTTCCTGTGAACCAAAGGATCATGGTTTTATTCCCAGTCAGGGCACATGCCTGGGTGCAGGCCAGTTTCCAGCGGGGATGCACGAGAGGCAACCACACATTGTTATTTCTCTCCCTCCCTCCCTCCCTTCCCCTCTAAAGATAAAATAAATAAATTTTTTTTTTAAAAATGATAGTCTCCAAGGATACAATAGTATGTAATCTTTAAAAAAAAAATCCATACCCTTTAGTAATTTTACTTCTAGAAATGCATCCAAAGAAAATAATTATAGTGGCACAGATATGTTAATGAAGAACTAAGCATTCTGCAGTGTAATTTTGGCAAGGGAGCATTAAAGATATTCCATTTCATTTGTTGTTTCTTAAAATGGAATCTTGTTTTAGCAGATGTAAATAGTTGCTAAGTAAATACTTTCAATGTAGTTTTATAATACACATTATCATAATTTCTTCCTATTTGAATCTTTTATTTGGTATTAACTAGGTGTATTATATCGTAAATAAACGGAGTTTTGGATTCACCAATCAATAGTCTTCCTGAATGCATGTCAACTTTTTCTATAGTTCAAGCTCAGTCCTTTTTTACTTCTGTTTTTATTTCTTCTGTGTTCCTTGTATGCCTCATATTAATGTCCCTTAGAATTCACTAAAGTATTGCCATTTTAAATTAAAATATATTTGGAGCTCATGATGAATTCTGCCCTTTAAACCTCGACCTGCAAGAATCTTGACTGTTTCAACGTGGTTTGCTCTGTGATTATTTTCTTTGCTGCTGAGTTTCAATGCTATTTTTAACATTGAAAGTTTTAAAATGTACGGCACTTGTATTAAATTAATCATAATACATCAATCTAAAATGATACTACACAGCTCAAAACAATGTGTAGTATAGAATAATCTGTTACTCTGAGTGCCTGGCTAGCAGCTCCCTATGCTCTGGAACATTGGAACACAAATGGGCTTCTGCTTTAAGAACAGCAGCATACGGACACCAGGGCCCAAAAGCCCTACCCAACTTGGACATTAACTAAGTTAACCTGATACTCTTCCTGAAGTATAAAATAAGAGACCATAGATAGTTACATGAAGTTTAGCTGAAGCCAAGATACAGTAAAGCCATAAATAAGTAGCAATCAAGACTAAGCTGAAGCCAATAACAGGCAGAAAATATGAAGTAGAGGGAAAAAGCAGTCTGCCAGTTCACACTACAACAGCAGAGGCTGGAGCTAAAAGTAGGTAAGTCACTGTGACAGGCTACTAGACCAGGGAGCAAAGGGCACATACTGCTGAGAAAAATGACAGAGTAAGTTCATCATCAGTCTCCTTGAAGCCAGATGTACAATGGCAAAGATTCCTGTCTTCCTTAGAATCCATGCACTGTTACAATAAATTTCCACTGCTTAAGGCTCCATTGGTGGTTCTGTTGTTTGAAATCTAATAGAGCCTAATATATCATACTTTTTAAGAACCCATAATGATACTGGCATATATTCCCAACATGACAAATGAAAAAGGTAGAATATAAAATACTGTATAAGTATGGTCTCCATTATTTTAATAAAAATATTTACATGCACAGAAAACCAAAAATTAATCCATTGAAATGTTAACCCTAGCCAATACACTTATGGGTGATACTTCATTCTTTACGTTTTCATGTTTTCTAAAATTTCTACAATAACATATCTTACTATTGTAGACTAAAGATTTCTAGAAAAAAAATTGTAATAAGGTCTAGGAATAAAAATATTAAATGACTGTCACCTCTTGATGATTACAGATGGTTTATTTTCTGCTTCACTGGAAAGTACTACATCCAAATTTTTAAAAAGATTTTATGTATTTATTTTCAGAAAGAGGAGAATGGAAGGAGAAAGAGAGGAAGAGAATCATCAATGTGCGAGAGATACATCGATTGGCTGCCTCTCACACACCCCTAACTGAGGACCTGGCCCGCAACCCAGGCATGTGCCCTATCTGAGAATCAAACTGACGACCTTTTGGTTCACAGGCTGGCACTCAATCCACTGAGCCACACCAGCCAGAGCTACTTCCGAATTTTTAAATAATCTTTATGTATTTCATAATTTGGAAAAAGATTAAACCTGAAGAAAAAAACATAATTAAGGGGGCTTTCTTTTTATTTGTAGGTCGGACCAAGGAAATAATATATAGGAATAATTTGTAGGTAAGATAAAGGAAATAATAACTGGCAATTAACATGTTTCAAGATAATGTTTCTAGGTTTCAAGATAATTCTACTAGTTTTAAAGTATATTTGAGAGTACTTTTAAGGATTTTTGAGGTTTGTTTAAATATATATTACGTATAATGTAAAGAACTTAGAAACTAAAGAGAAAAGCCCTGACCGGTGTGGCTCAGTTGGCTGGGCGTCATCCTGCAAGCAAAGGTGCACACAAAAAGCAACCAATTTATGTTTTCCACATGGATGTTTCTCTCCCTTCCCCTGCTCCAAAACTTAATAAATATTTTTAAAAGAAAATAAAGAAGAAAAAATTCTAATTCCACAACATTAGAATCTCCAAATCTGAGAGCTAAAAAGGCCCTTGGTCCAAACATTTCATTTTACAGATGAAGAAATTGATGCATAAGAAGCAAGTAACTTGGGTCTCATAGCTAATGCATGTGCAGGATCAAGGCTATGGCCTTACTCTCTTAGAGTCCAAGCCCAGGGCAATTTCTACCACAGAACAATGCCTCTGATAACTTTCTCTGTAAGCACAGGAAATGTTTATCTCCTTCAACTAGAAACTTCATAAATTGAGAATATATTTGAGAAATGAAGGGAAAATTTTTTCCATCAAATTATAAAATTAAAACTAATACATAACAAATGTTAACATTCTCATATGGATCTAGAAGAAAATGTTTTTGACCTTTCACATTTGTACCTAAAATCCCAAAATACATAAGATTTTGTTATAAATGTTTGTGTTGATGAATAACAAAGACCACATGAGTTTGTTGCTTTTGGTTCCTATATTTTTAAAAGAAGCAATTAAACAATGATATTCTGCAGTCAGACTTCCTGGAATGTAATCTTGTCACTGCCATCTACTACACATGTCACTTTGAGCAAGTTAGTTAGCTTTTCTGAGCCTCAGTTTCCCTATTTATATACCAGAGATAATAATGGCGTTAACTCATTAAATGAGTTGATATACATAAAACACCAAAAGTGCACGGCATAAACCCTATATGTTGTAACTTCTTTTATTATTATAAAACAACATAAATGTTTGTTGTGTTTTTATTATTATCCTTCTAATAAAGTGGGCAATATTATCAACTAGTATCCAATATGGATAACCTGGCAAATTAGAGAAAGTCTAGATTTCAATGACTTTGTAAATATCATCTTCAAACAGCCTAGCAAATATAACAGCCAATGATCAAATTGGCTAATGACTACTGCCAAGAGTTTTCCAACTCTCTGCCAAACTCTTCAAGGGGGTTGTACTAAGAAAACAAGTACACAAAGAGGTGCTGGGTTCAGGAAAGCCAAGCAATATTAAAGCGTTTGTAGCTTATATGGGCAAGCAATTTGGGTCAGGAATCCAGGCAGCAGAGACAAAGGTTGAAAAGCACAAAGCAGTTACTGTGGTAGAGATGGAAGAGCTGCACAAGGGAGAAACAGAATGCCCAAATTCTAATCCTGGTTCAATTATCAACTAGGTATGTTATCTTAGGAAAGCAAATCTCCCTCCTGGTTCTATTTGCTTCAGGTAAGACAACTGGCCTCTCAGGGTCTTATATGACCCCAAAGGCCAGTACCATCCCAAAGTTTTTAGGAAAAAAAAAAAATAGCAAGGTTTACTGGATTCACAGGGTGGATCACATTTTATAGGTGGAACAGCTGCTATAAAACAGGAGAAAAGTTTTAAAACTTTATTCTTGTCAAAAAAGTTTCTGTTTTTCTCTTTGCAAGAAAAGGTAATCAAAAGTTTGAGCCCTTTATCAAGTCTGGCACATCTCATGTTCTGACAGAGGAAGCACCATGGAAAAAAAGCACAAAATAAGGAGTAGGTAAATGAGTTTTAATTTTAAATAGCGAGAAGGGTAAGACTCATTAAGAACAATACCATATTTTGCTGGGTACAATGCGCACCCACGTTTCATTACTAATTCCCATGTATGATGTGTATCCTTATTTTTCCCTCAAAAATTTAGGCCAAAAAAAAAAGTGTACATTGTACATGGCAAAATATGGTAATTGTGAAAGATCTGTAGAAGGTGAAGAAGCTAGCCATCTGGATATCTGGTGGGAATATTCCAGAAAGTAGAACCAGTCAGCGCAAAACCCTGAAGCTAGAAGTGTACCTGGAATAATTCAGGGAACAGAAAAGAGGCTAGTGTAGGTAGAGTTTGGTAAACACATGATGGAATAGCAGGAAAGAAGTCAGAGAAGTAATGATGGGCCAGATCAGTTATGCTCTTACAGGCAGCTAGAAGGAACTTAAACTCTGAAGAGGGGGAGCTTTGGGAAGACACGATCTGATTTGTATTTTAAAAGGATCACTGTGGCAGATATATTATAAAGGCTGAGAAAAAGTAGAAGCAGGGAGAAGGAAAGTATTTAAGTGTAAGGCCCAAAATAGCCAATGACAACTCACACCAGCGGTGGAGATGGTAAATAGTGGTTGGATTTTGAATATATTTTCAAAATAGAGCCAACAGATTAATTTCTTGTCAGACTGAATGCAGTGAACAGAAAGAGGGGACATGAGGATGTGTTAAATATTTTTTAATCTAAGCAAGTAGGAAGCCAGATCTGCCATCAACTGAGAATGGGAAGGCTACATTTGAAGCTGATTTGGAGGAAGACTATGAATTCAGTTGTGGATATTTTGGATTCTGAGACATTCAACCTGCACAAATCCAGAGACTCATGAAATTTTATCTTCCCATAGATATGACAAGACCTATGAACATATGTACTAGAAATTTCAGATTCACACTGAACACACAGGTTTTACAGGTAGAAACAGCATTTATTTCCTAATGCTGAACTATGAGCTCAATGGAATCAGCTTTTTAGCTATTTTAGAAGATGAAGTTATAACTACAGGATTAATAATTTTAATGCATAAAAATCATGCTTTAAATAAATCTGGCTGCCTTCATTTGAAAATCAATGTAGCTCAAGGAGGAAAGGCTAGAACTGAAAGGATATTATGTTTACCCAGACTACACAGAACCCCTGGAGTTAGGGACATACTTATATTAGTCTCAGAACAAGCTTAAAAATTTTAACTGTGTGACCAAATTCTCAAACATTTGGGTTCATCTGGCTCTGTGAAAGTACAATCTCATTCATAAACTAGTGAAATCAAAGACTTAAATTATTTAAATCACGTAGTATATTCACACTATCATAAACCTCATCACCATACACAGTTCTAAATGTAATACACTATCATTAGATTTATTAATATCAATTATTAAGATGTTTCAAGTATTAATAGATGATTACATATGTTGTTAAACAGTGAAGTTATATAAATGTATAAATGTTGTTAAACAGTGAAGTTATATAAATGTAAATGCTGATTAAACTTCATAGTATTTACTTCTGATGATATGGGGATTCAACTAATCCAACTCAACTAGTTTGTTTTATTTTATTTTTCAATTACAGTTGACATTTAATATTTTATGTTAGTTTCAGGTGTACAGCATAAAATGGTTAAACAATTATATAATTTACAAAGTGATCCCCTTGATCTATCAAGTACCCACCTGGCACCACACATAGTTATTACAGTATTACTGACCAGATTCCCTATGCCAGGGGTGTCAAACTCATTTTCACCAGAGGCCACATAGCCTCGAGGTTGCCTTCAAAAGGCTGAATATAAATTTAGGACTGTGTAAATGTAACTACTCCTTAACAGTTAAGCAAGAGCTTGGTGATGCCTCCAGGTATAAACAAGGTGCTGGACTGGATAAAACAAGGTAGAGAGGGCCAGATTCAGCCCGTAGGCCTTGGGTTTGCCACCTGTGCCCTATGCTGTACTTTACATCCGTGTGATAACTTTGTAACTACCGATCTTTACTTCTTAATCCTTTCACTTTTTTCACCCAGGCCCCCAACCCCCTTTCCTCTGGCAAATATCAGCTTGTTTTCTACATTTAGGAGTTTGTTTCTATTTTGTTCATTAATTTTGTTCTTTAGATTTCACATATAAGTGAAATCATATGGTATTTGTCTTTCTCTGACTTCCTTCACTTAGTATAATACCCTACAGGTCCATCCATGTTGTCACAAATAGAAAGATTTCATTCTTTTTTATGGCTGAGTAATATTCCATTGTATATATGTACAACTCTTTTATCCACTAGCCTATAGATGGGCATTTGGGCCAAGTCAACTACTTTAAATTTATCTGTACCAGACTAAAACAAAATATTTGTCTATCTAATTTATATATATTTTAGAATACTCTTCAAATTCATATAAATCTTATGAGCAATACAATGATGATAAATTATATTCATTTAAAAAATAACATATAGTTAAACTGGTTTATAGTACAGACTACCAAAAACATCAATTTCAAGTAACATTTATAACTGAATAATTTAGAAAGGGCAGAGAAAGTCTGGGTACCTAGGAACTCCTTCACTGCACTAAGCAAGAACTCCGCTGTAACCACAATGCAGGATCAGAGAGAATCAACAAGGAGTTCTTGAAGGACACATGTATATACATGCTTGTCAAATTAAATACACACACCTTCACTTATCAATCAAAAAATAATGATAGGTTACCTTCTTTTCTTTCTTTCTAATTCATCACTTTCTATCTAATTCATCACCAAAGCCCAACCAACACCACTTAATTTCACATGGTAGGGTGAAAAAAAGCGTAAGGAAAAAAATCAGTTCTTCCAGGACTTGGTGAGGAAATTTTAGCCCTAGTGTACACAATTCAGTTTTAAGTTTAAAGATGAAAAACAAACAAACAAAAAAAACCCCCCACAACCTTTTCCTCGAATCTAATGAACAGATCACTGTCAAACAACACACACCTCGTAGCTAACGGATACCACTTTACAAAGGCCCTTATTCCAAAACCTATGATGCTGTGGGAAAGCCCCTCTCCACTTCCGGCACATGCAGTTCCTCTGGCACCCTCTGGCACACTCGCTGCCCTGTGGCAGAACAGGAAATGCAGGTATGTCATCAGGGCAGCCTTCAGTCAACAGTAAGGGCAGCCACAGTTCTTTGATCTCACCCTCCACACAGCCAAAACAAAAACTAAAATAAAACAAACAAACAAAAAAACCCACAACTAAGGAATGAGATGGCAAAAGTGGCCATTGCTATGTTTTCCACACCTCATAGAGAAGTTGCAAAATTTCATGGCTTTACAGCCAAAACTGCACTGCCTCCTTCATGTAAAGACCACTATCCTAGACCTGGTCATCATCACGTCTCATCTAGACTGTTCCAACAGCCTCCTAACTAACTACTCTCCCCGGTTTCAGTCTAAATCCTCTACAACCTTTTTTGGCTGTTACTGAGCCTAACAACCATATTTCAAGGCACTATGCCCTTTGCTCACTATATCCTAGCCACGATACAGAAATAGTCTTTTCAGTTTCTCGGGCAAGCCAACCTTATTTTGCTGTCCTCCAGGAGCCTTTCATCTTTTCTAAAAGTTACCTCCTCAGAGAAGTTCTCCCTAACCACATTTTTTTCAATCACAGCACTCTACTGGTCTCCTTCACAGAAATTTTCTGACATAGTTTATCTGTTAGGTATGAGTTCCATAAGAGTAGAGGAACTATGTGCATTTCATCCGTAATTATATACCCAGAGCCTCATGTTAAACCTACCATAAAATTTAATGATTATTTGTTAAACTACTTATCTGAAAACATCAACAAGACAGCTGATAATGAAGGACCAAGTAAAAAGTACTCTGAGGAAACACTTTAAAACCCAAGTATTAAAATTCAAACATCTAAATCCATCACTCAGAACCAACTTCTCTTTCTTTATATATAGTTCTAATAAGGTCAGTTGTCTCATTTCCAGCCTAAAGCTGATGAATTAGCTAGAAAGAAAAGAAGATAAACAGAAAGCAAAAACCTGCACATGAAGCAAAAACCCACACATGTAAAATTCAAAAGAAAGTAACATTTAGAGAAGATCCTCAAGCCCCAAAATACTTTAAGAATATCATGGTATACCAACCTGATAATATCTGCTTTTGATTAAATGTTTCCTGCACTCAGTTAATTATGATTTATGCTCAAAATCTTGTTTTAAAAGCAGGAAAGTAAATGTCATCTTTTGTACTGATTTCCAAGAAAACAGTAAAGATTAACCAAAAAATATGCATGAAGGGATAAACATCAAAATAAGTGATAATAATTTGCTTAGTGCCTACTATATGGGTCCAGATCATTACATAAATTCTTTCTGATTTTCACACCTAATTTCTGAGGCAGACATTACCCCTGTTGCAGATGAAAAAACTGAAGTTCAGAAAAGCTAATAATTACAGTTAGGTTCCAGTTAAGAAGTATCTGCGCACCGGAACCAATCTGCTTGACATCAGGTATCACACTCTTCCCACAGGACCTCCCATTGCTTTCCGAATTTGTCTGACATGAGAATCACCTAAGCTCTTATTAATAATAAAAATTCCTACACTCTTTGCCTAAAGATTCTGATTGAGGATGTCTGGGATAAGAACCTAAAAGGTGTATTTTTTTAAATGCCCTAGTGATTCATAATTAGGCTAGTTTCAGAAACCTTGCACTGGGATTAAGCTAGACTGCATAACATGAAAACACTGGTGTAAGATCTGATTTTATAAATTGATTCTAAAACAAATAATGAAAAGTCACCAAAAAATCTTATACAGAAGATACTAGAGGAAGATATCTAAGAGCATCTGTTACTAAATTAAAGTTTAATTTTACTGAGAATCAAATCTTAGTTTTACAGATTAGAAAGCTAAACCAAACATAGATCCACAGAGTCTTAAAGATACCCTTCTGGATATATAATTGATTTAATATCCTGGCCTTTAAGCTTTTTGGAATATAAACTCAAGTTGGAATTCAAGAGCAGCTCTCAAATTAAAAATATTATTCTTTGGAGTAATATTATTTAGAGTAATTTTTTTTAGATTAATAGCAGCATTTGATTATTTACTATCATAATTACTCACATAATTTACCATTTAGTCCCTGTATTCCACTTAGCTAGGTGCATCAGATTTTAAGTACTGGTCAATTTCACATCTGTTGCTAGCCAGGAATCTAACACGGAACAGATTCCACTGAATGCCATGCAAATTACAAATTCAAATACTAGGAGAAAAATTTTGAAACTATAATTAACTACTACATTTGTCATTTCTTCAAGAAAGTTTACCTATTGAGAAGTTTTAGTAGTTGGTCCAATAAAATGTTTAGCATTTTTTTCTTTGTATTATCAAAGGTATATATTCAATACTGTATTATAAATCAAACTACCTTTCAAATTGTAAGAACTAAGAAATATTCTAAGAAAATAAAGTCTATCTTAATTTGACAATTTCCTCACAATTACCATCTTAAAAAAAAAAGAGGAGCCATTTATCTTTGAATGTGATTTTATAAGAGTTCTAATGTAAAACATTGTTTGCCTTCATTAGGAGGTACAGAAGGGGAGAAACAGTTAAGATCCAAAGATGTACAGAATTATCTCATTTATTTAGAGAACATTTCAGGACCTGTAATATTCAAGACAGCATAGTAAGTAGTAGAAAAATAAAGACAAGTACAATCCCTGACCTCAAACAACTTTCAGCCTTGTGGAGAAAAATAAATAAGATCTTCAAAAATCTTAAAACAAAAGGTTATTATTTAAAAATCTAATATACCTTATATATTATGCTGGTTGGGGAAAAGAAGGTGGGAGTTATGAGGCTAAAATTCTTTAATTGAAGTGATTCTGTTATATGGGTAAATCTCGTTAGGTCTCTTGTTGCTGCTACCCAAAGTAGCATCTACTGGCAGTCTTGAAATATTGATACACTTCAAGACAGAAAATTTTTTAATGACTATACCAATAGAAAGTTCAATAAATATTAAGGTATTCTTTTGATATTTCCTATGCAAAGATCCTATTGTAGTCCAAAGTAGTTCCCCAATTTTTTTAATTTCAAATCACATTTCTAAACCTTTCAATTTTCCACAGCATACCTGAGATGAAGACAAGCAAAGAGAGAGATGTCCCACAGCCATTGATAAAAACTGGTGAAGGACAAGGAATGATTTGTGGCAATGGTAGGAAGATTGTACCTCAGAAGTAAGTACATGATAATTTAGTGAAATTACAGAAGAACAACATTAGAAACAAACCTCAGCAAAATAACATGGCTCTATAAAGGGCTTAAGTCTAGGGCTAATAATGTCTAGAAATCAAACACTAGGAAAGCTCGAAGTCTGATTCTAATATAGAAGGTCATGAAGCAAAAAGGAGCAAACAGTGTCAGGTACAACTGCAGATTAGCTAGGAAATACTAGTCCAAAACAAGTTTTAAATTCTGATTTTTAGATTAACACATCCTTTATCATCGTGAAAAAATCAAAGTCTTCCACAAATGATCACTACATTTTGTAGGAATTTATTTTAAGGGGTAAAGAACTCCATCATTTAAAAATATTAACCTACCTGCCAATACTACTTAATAAGTTAATTGCTTTTATCCTCATCTTCATTACATGAGAAATATGACCCCCCCACCACACACACACACACACACCCACACAGAAACAGGAAACCTACTTTAGTTGAAGTGTGTAATTACATGTACATGTAATTTGAAAGCAAACCTTTCAAATTACATGTACATAAATATTATAACAGGAACTTATCATTTCCGTCTTCCTTCAAATGTGATTTTGTCAAAATGTTTCTGCACAAAATTTCTTCCTATTTGAGCTGCCATACTGCTCCATATTACTACATGCAACTTTAAAAAGAAAATTATTATACTCATCCAGAGAATATTGAGAAAGAATACTGATCATGATGTAATTACAAAGTATAAGTCTGATTTGGGGTCAATATGAAAAATATTTAGCCCTGGCTGGTGTGAACTGAGTGCCACCTGCGAACCAAAGGGGTCTCCAGATCAATTCCCAGTCAGGGCACATGCCTGGATTGTAGGCTAGGTTCCCAGTAGGGGGTGCTCAAGAGGCAACCACACATTGATGTTTCTCTCCCTCTCTCCTTCCCTTCCCCTCTAAAAATAAATTCAAAAATCTTTAAAAAAGGAAAATATTTATAGTAAAAACCACATTAAAGCAGACTGTTTAGGCAAATTATACTTTTTACGTCCTGATATCCCCAAAATCTGATTATGTTCCAAAATTAACCAAGACCTGCCTGTGTAGTACAGAATGGAAAGTAATTTAGTTTTTCACATCACTATAATAATGTACCAAATCATTTATTTTGAGAATACAGTGACTTCTAAAATAAAATGCCATAATGTAATATATTAAAGTAGGAGGGAAAGAATAGAAATATTCAGTTATAAAGGTTTGCTCAAAAGTGAAATCTGTGAAAAACACACATGGATTTTCCAACTAATCAGGATTACTGAAGATTCAGTAAACACTATCACTTACTTTCAAATTGGTAAGAAAAGATTGCTCCTTAGTTTTACAGAAGGGGGTAGGAGCAGTGGCAATGATAAGTTTAACCAATCTTACTACAACTGTTTTAATAGCTATTCCCATTTATAGTTAAAGGCAAGCAAAACTTAACATGCTCAACAGTTACAGTAATCCTTAAGCACTAATTTCAAAATACTTTACAGGTACTATCTTGGGCTACCCACTGGCATAGTGTGCTTGTGAATTATGCAAGACAGTCAGGTAAAAAAAAGTTTTGTATTACTATTACTATACTTACCTATGCCACCACAAAACAGGCTTAGGTTGTCAATGCAGAGATATTCTTTTTTTTTTTTTTTTTAAAGATTTTATTTATTTATTTTTAGAGGGTAAGGGAAGGAGAGAGAGAGAGAAATATCAATGTGTGGTTGCCTCTCATGTGTCCCCTGCCAGGAACTGGCCTGCAACCCAGGCATGTGCCCTGACTGGGAATCGAACCGCGATCCTTTGGTTCACAGGCCCGCGCTCAATCCACTGAGCTACACCAGCCAGGGCGAGATATTCTTAATAATGCTCATCAAAATACTTCACATAATTTAACCTCATGCAATTTTTTGAAATGGAAAAATAAGACTAAAATGAATCATTGTTGGGTTTGAAAATGGCAGTTCAGATTTCTTAGTACTGTGCTTTATACTTTTGCTTCTCAAAGTGGATCACTGTATGTGTGGAGGATAATTAATAAACGTTAATATTTACTGAGCACAGTACCACACAATGTGATGAATTATTTGCAAGTACTATCTCATTTAATCCTTAACAATCTTAAAAATTAGGGCCTATAACTATCCCTAGCTTAACTGAAGAGGCATAGGTAAATAATTTACCCAAGAATTGGCAGGCTGTAGATTTCAACCAAGAACTTAAAACCACGGTAACAGGAAAGAAAGGGAGGGAAGTGGTTGAGGGAAATCACAGAAATATGAACTTCCAAGGTAGAAAGGAATACTGTTTACCGGTGGCATACAGTCCCTCCTTATATTACCCTGAAATAATGGTTTGCAATTCTACACATAAAAATTCATTGGTGGAACTTTAAAAAAACAAAAACAAAAACTATCCTTGCCTGGGGCCCTCACTCTGATACACAGCTTTCAACTGGCCTGACCTGGGGCAAAATCAGGATTTTTTAAATCTCCCTAGATGATTCTAATAGGCAGCTAAGATTGAAACCAGTAATTCTCCCTCACCTTGTTCACCTTTCTAAGTAGCCAATTACAATCAAATTAACTGATCACCTATTTGATTCTGAACACTTTGCCTATTATATTTTCCATTTACCCAACAAAGTGCTTAGCTTTTCTTTTCCTTAAAAAGAGACAACAGCCCCAGCTGGGTAGCTTAGTTGATTAGAGCATTGTCTCAATACACCAAGGTTGTACTGCATACATAAGTGGAACAACAAATCTTTGTTTCTCTCTCTCCCCACCACTAAAATCAATAAATAAAAAAAAAATTTTAAAGAGAAACATTACAACTATAGCTGCACCTTTTTAAATAACAAAATTCTGCCAGCTTTTTTTTTTTGACATGAGTAATGTAGGGGGAAGATGGGCAAATAACATAAAAAAGTTTGCAAATCCCTTCTTTAAGCACCCACATACTACTTAGGTGTAAAACAATGTAAAAATGTCAAGCTAAAAATTAAATGGCTGATTAGGAGACTAAAAAAGTTTTGTGAAATATATTCAAGAGAGATTTAATATTCATGATAGTTGGTTATAATTCTTAATTCTGCTGGTGATGACAGTTAAAACACTAAGTAACTGTTACTGTGGTGATAAATTCCATTGTCTCTTCATGGTGCTGTGAGAGATTATGCAGTGTTTTTACCCTATTAAATTACCTGAACATAAACTAACAAGGGCTAAAGAAATGAAAGCACTATATAAGCATACCCAAACAGCAATATGGCTAGTCACATCATGTACTAAGAAATGCAAGGATTTTGCTGACAATGTCATATAAGACTTACGGTTTCACTAAAAGTTATTCATTGCACATTCCAGTCACCCTATCCCAAAATATAATGAAAACTAAACATGTGAAGGGTGGAGATATCTGACAAGCATAGAAGCCAGATGTACAATTTGAACAACAGATCTAAAATGAAAAAAAAAAAGAGTATAAATAGTTCAAGTTGTATAAAACTCTGGACTTCTCAGTGAAACATTACAAAACTTCCTGCTTCCGGACAGCTCATTTATTTGATTCAAGTCTTCACATTCCTTTATTAGTCATTACCATTCGGAAAGCTCTCATTCCTTACTGTCTAAATAATATCAGACTTTTAAATGTTGCTAATCAGACTTACAAGAACCCTTATCAATGAAGAAACCATCCCAGAGTTCATGCCCAAAAGAGGGACTTACATTACAGCGAACTCTCAGTAACCTGAGCAGTAGGTCCATCACACAGATTTTTTTAAAAATATTTGTACAGATCCTTCTGTATATCTTAAGTATATGTTCATCTGTACATTTTCACCATACACACTTACGGGAACTTGCATCAGTTCTGCAGAAACTGACTCTGCAAGAAACTGGGAAGACCTGTGCATGTGTGAAATACACAGACACAACGACAGTGAACCACTAGTTACCGATTGTCACTTGGGGTCTCATGCGGCCCAGACCTAGCCTCTAAGCCCTATGTCACTAGGCTCAAAGGCCCCGAAGAGGAAAGAACCACAGGGTAACTGGATGAGAAAACAAGGGGGAGGGACCTCATAAATGTGTACTTCCACCCCGAAGCTCAAGGGGTGTCCCGAAGGACTGACCGTAAAGAAAAACCTTCCCTTCTGGGATCCGTCACATCCCCCCAGGCCTGCAGGGCCTGCTACATGGGGTGTTGGGGACGAAGGTCCCCACTTCGGAGGGCGAAACAAACGAAAATAAAGCAAGTTCTCACTTCCTGGTCGTCTCCTTTGCCTTAGGCCCCAGACACAAGACGGACACCGGGAAAATGGGGCTCCCAAGAAGTAAAGCGCCCCCCGGTCCCCAGCCCTGCACCTCCCGTCCTCTCCCTCGCCCTCCTCCGGGCCTTACACGGTGACATGCCCGGAGCCGCGGACCACCACCGGGTCCGGCGAGTACTTGAGCAGCTGCTCCTCCAGGGCCCGCTCCTCGTCCTCCTCCTCCTCATAGATCTCGTCGAAATCCGCCATCCTGAACCTCCGAGACCCCTGCCCGAAGGGCCCTGGCTCCAGGGACTGCGGCCGGGAGACGGGCGGTGAGGTGGCGGAGGCTGAGTGGAGTCGCAGCCACGGGCTCAGAGGCCCCGGAGTTGGCTCTTGGCTGTCTCGACACAGGCTACAGAGGAGACGGGACCTCGGCCCTCGCCGACGCCGCCATTACCGTCAGCAGTAACAACAACACAATGTCAACATCCGCCCAAGGGCCGACACCTCCACCAGCACAGCCACCGCCGCAACAGCAGCACCAGCAACTCGGGCAACCACAGCAACAGCCAGAGCCACTCGCAGCGGGAGCAGCCAGCTATGGCATCGCGAGATTTCCCGGGAGCGCGGGCGGGTGTGTGGGTGCGTGGGCGCGCAGACGTGAGGCCTCGCGCGCTCCCAGGACGCCTTCTTCCTCCTCTTCACCCGCCTCGGACGCCTCGGGAGCGCGCTCCGGCGGCATGGCCCGCGCGCTGCAAATGGGTCGCTGACCTTCCAGGGGATAACCCTGACTCAGCAAACAGAGCTCAGAGTGTCCAGCGGGGCACATAGTTTACCAAAGTAGTCTCTAGCCAAGCCAATTAAAAATGAAAATTCAGGTGGCAATAGAAGACGTATTGTGCGTCCGTTTGGCAGCTTAACAATTGAATCCCGCTTTTTGTCAGTTTTTGAGTCTGTGATGAGAGCCAGAGGATGACTTACCAATTCGAGGAGTCCGACATACACTCTGCACACATTTTTGTCCATTATAATACAGAATTTTTCAAAACATGTCCATATTCAAGCATCTTGTTCCATCATCCCCTTAAATATAGTCCAATATGTGAGGCTAACAATGCTGATACTTTTTGTTTCTTACAAGAAAACTCATTGTAAAAAAGTGAAAGGACTAAGCCAAACAAAACAAAACAAAAATCAATAAACTTCATAGACACAGACAACAACAGGGTGATTACCAAAGGGGAAGTGGGGCAGGGGGAGGTAGAAGAGGGTAAAAGGTAAATGGTGATGGAAGGAGACGTCACTTTAGATGTTGAACATTCAGAAGAAAGAAAACTCACTGAAGTCATGCCGTGAAACAAAATTGACAAGTTCTCTGGTTTACACATGGGAAGATCCAGCTTCCTGCACGGATTCCCTCATCAACTATAACCTGTTTTCTTCCGTGAAGACCCTAGGTAATTAATCCCTTTCCTTTGCCCACAAAAGAAGGGAAGGCAAGGCAAGGCAAGAAAGAAAAGTTTTAATGGATGCCTCTTAACCTGGATAGACCACTAGTAAAGGCCTAAGATTCACCTTGGACCTTGGTTTGATAGTCAAGAACCTACCCAGCCCCCCTCCCCCGCAAAAAAAAACAGTTCTGGGACAAGAGTGGGCTCCTAAAAGAGTCCTGTATATTGAGCATATACTGTGGGGGCAGGAAAAGTTAGCCATACTGGACCCAGCACTAAACAAACTGTCCTCCAAATTCACGCCCTAGCACTTTACTTTAGATGGGTTGAAGTTGAAAAAGTGCAAAGGAGAGCAATGAGGATAGTGAGAAATGCCAAACAATCTCCTATTGGAAGTGGTTGAAGGAAATGAGCGTAGATAGCCAAGAAAAACGTGAAGAAAAAACACAGATGTGTCAGACTTGCTGTGTATGTCCCCAGAGGACATTTATTCATTTAATCATTCAACAAATATTTATTGAGCTCTGATGATGTGGCAGGCACTGTGTACGGTATGTGTGTGTACACACGTGTCTGCATGTATGTGAATAAGATACAGTCCTTGCCTCCCAGTAGCTTATTTATCACAAAGGAAAGCAGTTGTAATTCTGTCTAGTGGTCCCAGAAAAGTATACAGAAGGTGCTATGAAGCACACAGAAAACAGCTTGGTTTGTTGGTTAACAAGGGACTCTGGAGCCTGGCTGCCTGCCTTTATTCTCAGCTCTGCCACTTACCATGTGACCCTGAACAAGTCATTTATCCTTTTTGTTCCTCATACGTAAAATAAGGCTATAATAGTATCCACTGAACTGCTTAGAAAAGTCCTGGCACACGGTGAATATGGAGTGGTGACACAGGATCTCTAACGCCCCATCCAGCCAATCAACTCTATGAGGATCAGCAGAGTTTTTTATATGATGTAATGTTTTACTGTTTATTAAGTACATACATATCATTTAATATTCCCCAAGAACCCTGTGAGGTAACTAAGGAGGATATGATTTACTCCTTAGTTTCAGAGATGCTAGGTGACTTTATCATGGCTAAATGTCTATTTAATAGTCAAACTCAGGACTTCAACTCCAGTGTACTGGATAAGCCAAGCCTCCTAAATTTTCTTCGCAGGAACCGGGAGGCCAATGGCTTCACTTAGTTGAAGGAACAGCTACAAATGGGAGGTTGAGAAAAGGGAACAGGAGGAAAGGCGGTCAGTCTAATCCAGGCATGGTTACACACCTTTTGTAGTAATAATTGCCAAGGTAAGGGGCTGGTGCCCCAAAATATCTAAATTATCACATGATCAACAATTTCCCGGAGGCAGAGGAAACTCACAGCTCCTTAAACCTCCAGCATCTTCAGCAGTTCCTGCTCCAGACAAGGAACTCAAAAATGTTAACCGCATTGAGGCACAGTGTTACTACTGCTATTTCCAGAACATCACAAGTTAATTCGGCTCTGAGGACTGCAAGAATTTTACCTTTATCTTAACACAGGTTCTGTACAGGAGAAATGTTCGATCTAAGAGCTATTCAACTGAGAGAGCCTTGTTTTTCCCAAGGGGGGGGTGTCTGCCTTATTTTTGTTTTTTCTATTTTGCTTTTTACTGCTCTAGAAAAAAAACAAGAAACAACAACAACAACAACAACAAAAAACTGTCAGCCAGCAAAAGGGCGTGGGACCTGGGAACAAGGCCCAGTGGGTGAGGGAAGATGTTGACATCAGAATTCAAACTCCACCCCCAAGCCTTCAGGCTCCAGTTTCCTGTCAAACTCCTTCCCCCAGTCTCTTCCTGGGGATGAGCCCCACTCGCAGCATTTCTCCCTCCATGTCCAAGTGCTCTACCGTTCTCTGCTGGATGGACTACTCTCTGAGCTCGTTCCCCTTCACACTCCTGCCTCACACACTTTGACACTTACCATCAGTCCAAATGGCTCCAAACCAAAAAGATGGCTCCAAACCTCAGGGGCCTCATGAAGCAACAAATCTTCAGTTGTTTTTAAGATAAATATTCCTAGGTGTGAAAACTTCCAAGTTCTGTCACCACCTAGCTGAGTGGCTCTGGGCGGATTGGATTTTCTAAGCTTCCTTCTCTTCATCCCACATTGAAACCTATATGTCATGGGGTTATCAAGGGTCAAATGAAGTAAGGCATTGCTATCGCCTGAATTGTGTCTTCCCACAATTCATATGTGGAAGCCCTACCCGCAATGTGATAGTATTTGGATATAGGGCTTTGGAAAAGTAATTAGGTTCAGATAAAACCATGAGGGTGGGTTTCTCTGGATGAAGTTAGCACTCTTATACGAAGAGATCAGAGAGTTTGCTCTCCTCACCACCTTTCCCTTGGTTTGAAGACACAGGAAGAAGACTGCCACCAGCAAGCCAGAAGCTAGCTCCCACCAGGAACCAAGTGAGATGGCATTTTGATCTTGGATTTCCAGTCTCCAGAATTACAAGAAATAAATTTCTGTTGTTTAAGCCACCCAGTCCATGGCAATCATAGCTAACTAAGACAATATGTAAACCCTCATTTTTTTCAGTCACTCATTCTTTCAACAACCATATGTGGAATTATTTGCGGGTGTCATATTCTGTGCCAGAAACTGGGGTTTAGTAACAAGGCAGTAAGCAAAACATGGTCCCTGCCTTCATGAAGCATAAAGTCCGTTAGGGAGGACTAACAGAAGTATAAACAATATTAACTGTCGGAATCATGATGAGTCCTGTGGAGAAGTGCAGGGGACCATGACATCAGTTAATCTAACTCATTCTGAGAAATCAGGAATTCTTTTCTGGAGAAATAACATTTAAGTTGACGAACTGAGCAAAAGCATGAGGGAGGCGAAATAGAAGGGATGACAAAGCTCCAGGCACTGAATGTTTGCCTCACTTGTTTTGGACTGCTGTAACAGAATTCCATAGACCGGGTGGCTTATAAACAACAGAAATTTTTTTCTCTGCTTTCATGACCAATCAAATACTATCCTCCTAATACTATCACATTGGAGGTTAGGATTTCAACATGTAAATTTTGGATGAACATAAACATTCAGCCTATAGCAATGTTTAAAGACACTGAGGGACACCCTGACCAGTGTGGGTCAGTTGGTTGGATGTTGTCCCACAAAGTGAAAGGTCACCAGTTCAACTCCCAGTCAGGGCACATGCCTGTGTTTCAGGTTTAGGCCTCAGTCAGGTATATATGGAAGATAACCATCAATGTCTCTCAAATTGATGTTTCTCTCCCTCTTTTCCTCCCTCCCTTCCCCTCTCTCTAAAAATAAGTAAATAAAATCTTAAAAAAAAATGAAGACCCCTGAGGGAAAAAGAGCATGGCCCAAATCAGATCAAACCAAAGCCAGCGTGGTTGAACCCTAGTAAAAAAGGCAGAGCTAAAATGAGATGGGGTCAAAGAGGTTGGTAAAAGTTGACAGCCTTGGTATGGAGTCTGAAGTTCATCTGAAAAGTAAGGGAGATACACTGAGGATGTAAAACCAGGCAGTAACAGTATCAGATGTGCATGTTATTTATTGAAGATTTTATTTATTTACTCTTAGAGAGATGGGAATGGAGGGAGAAAGAGATGGAGAAAATCGTCTATGTGGGAGAGATTGGTAGCCTCTTGCACACCCCCAGATGAGGACCTGGCCCACAGCCCAGGCATGCGCTCTGACTGAAAATCGAACCAGAGAACTTTTGGTTCACAGGCCAGCTGTCAATCCACTGAGCCACACTGTTCAGGGCCAGATATGTATTTAAAACTCCCAAATGGGAAACCAATAGTGCAACCTCCCCAGCATGCATCCCCTACTTCTTCTGAAAGCAGCACATATGCACTCTCCCCAGATGACTTGTGGTAAATCACATCTCCCCCACTCTCAGTACATGTGATTGGGTTAAGCTGATCATATTCCCAATTCCAAGAGTGGGCAAAAGACCAAGGGCTGGAAATCAGGGAGCAAGAGTACCCTGGGACACAGTGATTGGTTTGAATGGATACATGATTCAGATACAGCCAATGAGATTCAATACCAGGACTTTTAATAGAACTACTGGGAAGAGCTGGAGGAAGATAGCAGTGAGGTAGGAGGGAGCAGATTCCACTTCCCCCTACACACAGAAGAAAAACCTAGAACTACTGGAAAGAGAGGGAAAATCTGTTTTTCTATTAATCAACTAGGAACCCTGTTGCCTTTGTATTGGTAGAAACTGCTTGAGAATGATGCCAGCACCACGGAAGGCAGGCCCCAGGATAAAGCAAGTATGACTTTGTCCTAATGACCATGCTGAGTCCTCTGAATTGAGCCACATCTAAAGATCTCCCAGGTTTTTAGGAGAGATAATGGATTCAGTTTGTGGAATGTGAGACACCCACTGGAGGTGTCCAATAGAACACAGGTAGATAGACACAGATATTAGGTAGATAGAAGGATAGATGTGAGGGTGGGTGGATAGATACATAAATAAGACAGAGGGAGAAGGGGGTGGTTTCAAAAGAGAAATCTTGGTGGGAAATAAATACATTTGGGATCCATCAGCTCATAGATGGGAAAGGTAGCCATAGAAGTGACCAAAATGGCTCAGAAGCCGAGGAGAGATAGTCTAGGGAAAGAGTGAGAAGACAAAAGCATCTAGGGTGAAGGAATTTCAGTGATTAGAGGAGAGGGAATGACAAATGAAACTGAGAGGGAGTAGCCAAAGAGATGAGAGTGTGGTATCAACACGTAAAAGGAGGAGGTAGTCATTGTTTCTGTGAGATGCTACAGAGATGACATAAGATAGGAACCAGTGTCCACTGTATTTAGGAGAATAGTGAATCCTGGGGAAGGACTCAATTTATACAATCAGCAATTTGGCAGAGTCAACAGAACCCCTTAATTCTAGAAACACATAGAAATTTTAGGTCAATGACTTCCAGCCAAGATGGAGGCATAGATAGACACATTGTGCCTCCTTGCACAACCAAAAGAAGGACAATGACAATTTAAAAACAAACAAAAAAACCCAGAACTGACAGAAAATCAAACTGTATGGAAGTCAGACAACCAAGGAGTTAAAGAAGACACATCCATCCAGACCAGTAGGAGGGGTGGAGATGGGCAGCCGGACAGAGAGGGTTTGCAACAAAGCAGCAGCTGGCAGACCAGGGCAGGTGAGGTAGCGGCTGGTGGACCCAATGGTCCCACATTCTCATGCAGATAAACCGGGAGGAGCAACTGAAGAGCAGGATGGACTACGTGGCCCAGGGCCCAAGCGCGGGTAAATAAAGCTTCAAACCACTGAATGAAAACACCTGTGGGGGTTGAGGCAGCAGCGCAAGTGACTCCTAGCATCACAGGAGAGTTCGTTGGAGAGACCCACAGGGTCCTAGAACATATACAAACCCCACCCACCTGAGAATCAGCACCATAAGGGCACAATTTGCTGATGGGAAGAGGGGGAAGTGACTGTAATCCAGCAGAAAGCAGAGCAAGCACCACTGTTCTCTCTCTCGGACCCCTCCCCACATACAGCATCATAACACAGCGACTGGGTTGCCCCGCCCTGGTGAACACCTAAGGCTCCATCCCTCACTATGTAACAGGCATGTCAAGACAAAAAAAAAAAAAAAAAAAAAAAAAAAAAAAAAAAAAAAAAAAAAAAAA
>PVKU01005984.1:0-86713 GCA_004027475.1 Anoura caudifer
GGGTTTAAATCCCCACGCCAATCCTCCTCTGCAGCCCTATTTCCGACTCCTCCTACAATCGGTTACACCTGCCAGCATTCCTGTATGTTTCCAAGGTTATTGGGATGCCATCATGAGTCTGGGCAGGTGTGTCCCATTTTCTGGAGCCAATCTTCTCCAAGCTCCCACACAGGTGCTTTAACTTAGGGTTCCTCCCCCAATCACGTCCTTGGGGAAGTCCTTTCCATCCCCCCTGGCTCAGAGCATGGCCACAGCTATTAACATATCTATGAAACCTGTTAAAGGTTATAGATATGTTAAATGACCATTCTGGAGGTTATCTGCAAAACCATTGCTATGCAAAACAACTCAATGGCCCTGCTCCATTTGTCCCTTCCCCCAACTCATACCTGTGGGGGAGGGGGTGAGGACATCTTATATATCCCTCTAATATTCCCTGGACACCGTGAGTTCTGGGCCCCATTCCAACTCCCTTTTGGGGCCCCCCTCTTGGCTGCACCCTGTTACAGATCCTTGGTAACCCAGCCCAGAACTTGGCTTACAGCTGGTGATAACATCAGCCAACATCTGCTGCATGTAATTGTCATTGCGACAACCCACTCTCCTATGATCCTATGAAGAAATGTGACATTGGGAGTTATCCATTCAAACCCACTCTCCTGTGGTCGTATGAAAAGAAATGTTGTGCTGACATTGGGAGTTTTCTATTCATCAGGCTGCCCTCCAGGAATAGGACCAACTGTGGGGTACAGGACAACTCCATCAGCGTGAGTCCCAGAGATCCTTGGAGTATTTGGTTGGCTCCACACAATGGAAGGAGAGTCGGAGTATTCCCCAAAGTGGACAAATGGGGATTGAAGCTCTTGTGGTTCATGATTTGAGCTCAGAGAACACTGTCTAGATGGCACCATGAGCCATGCTGGGAACCAGGCACCAGAGGATGCTTTAGAAAATTTAGAGAAAGGCACTCCAAAGTGCAGAGCGCTTCTGGAACTAGAAATATGCAAATTTCCATATATTCTACAGCCTACTCTTTTACTGTTTCAATTCTAACTTTTTATGTTTTTAAGCTTCTAGACTTGAAAATCAACTTATATTTGTTTACTTTTTGTGCTAGTTCTTCTTTAAAATCATTGTACCATTCAGAATATAATGTTAATTGAAAATATTTCTTTTAAAATGTCAATAATTTTCCAAGAGTTTGATGTACTTTATCTGTGAAAGCAACAGATATTCTGTGTCACTAGGATGAGAATCAGTTCAGCTCCTGACACCACTCTCAATAAATGATTCAATGTTTCTCTCACTCCTTTCTAAATACTCATATTTAATATTTATATTTTCTAATGTTACATGGATGGCTCAGCTGATCTGTATTTGCTAATTAAAATAATTTTGTGGTTGATCAGTGTAATGTGCCTATAATAGGTGTATCATCTCATTAAACTACCAGATTAAGTTGTTATTTTGTGAGTTTGCTGTAATCATACCCATTGTTTTATTTGTTCTTCACAATAACTGTGGGTCATATGATTAGCTGCCTTTGACAGAGGGGGAAGCCGAGGTGAGTGACCTAAGGTTGTTCAAGATTATATAATTGGTGTCTCAGCCATGGGCAAACTAAGCTTGCTGGACTCCTCATCTGATGCTCTTGTGCTTTTGATAATTAGCATGTGCTTTCCCCAGGCACGCCTGTCATGATTAAGTTAATATTTATTCTAAATCTTTTTCAATGTTCATATGTCAGAAAAGAACATGTCATTTTTTTTTCTTTCTTGATGCCTCTATTGCTTCAAGGGAATATAGTTTTAATATTCAATAGTGAATATTAAATATATCTATTAAACATGATATATGACAAGAAATCTATATCCTGCATTCAGAATTTTCCTGTTACCCAACATTCTGAATGCACATCAAATGCAGTGAGCACAGTGGATCTTCCTGCCAGTCACCTTTTAACTACTAGATATCACAGCTTCTCAGGGCTGTAGACAGAAGGATTTGTTGCATGTCAGATTTGATGTCCCGTGTCCCTTTCTTAATTCCAAATAAAGAATAAAAAGCATTAGTATCCTTATATGCTTGGTAACTGATAGCAGAACTCAGCTTCACATTTTCAAAGGAAGTGATGCAGTCACAACCTGCCTTCAGGGTGCCATCAAGGCGGTTGTTGTTCCGCAAGGTCCCAGGAGATCCGCGGGCTCGTTATGATCTCTTAGGTGTCCAGGATGACTTTACACAGCAATGGGTGGTACAGAGTGGCAGGGTAGAGCAGACTCTCACTTTGTTATTGACGCATTGTGGGTCTTGGTCAGTCCACCTGTTTAATGTCCATTTATGTTCACATCAACATGTGGTGTTTTTTTAACAGAATTTCTCAAATAAAATCTGTTCATATTCTTTTGAAATGACTTGAAATCTTGGCTTCTTTGGCATTTTATTATCAAAATCTCTAAGGTAATAACAATGGTTTTGGGATAGTCCATATTTATCTGTAGAAGGTTATGGAAGAAGTAAATTCAGTGAGTACTGGAAAGAGAAATTCAACATTCTACACTATTGTTTTCTAGTTCTTTCTTCCCTCCCATCTTTGATTATAAATGTTCAGTTTTAAAAACATTTTCCCCAGAATATCTAATGTAGTACATAAAAACAAGAGGCATGGCAGGCAATAGCGTGAATTAGAAAAAACAGATGCAAGGCTTTACTATGATTTTTTTTTACCATGTTCACATACTTCAGATTACCTCAGGAACTTGGTGCTATTTGCTAAATCCTCTGCAGAACGTGTATACAGTTAAAGGGGGGCCCTAATGGCCCTACTCCTTACTTCCATCTCACAGTCACTACAGACAGTTACTAAAATATATATCTGAATTTATTAAAGGGCTGAAGAAAAGTAAAAGCAATGGAGAAAGAATTATCAATGAGTATGTATGATATGGCTTTCCCAGATTCCAAAGGGAAATCACCCAAAGATTTGCACCTTTCCTGAGGGGCCTCTCGGGAAGGTGTCTCAAATCTCAATCTCATTCTATCTCCGATTCTAAGAGTTCCTCCTTAGCTGTCTCTCAAACTTTCTACTTATCCACAGGGATTAATTTCAGAATTTATTCCAGAATTAATTTCCTCTTTCCTAAAATTGTGTCATTTCAATGGGGACTCAAGGAAGATAACTCAGATTTAGCATTCACACTCCGAATCTCACAGGAAGGTCTAGAGTGGGCGTGGTCTTTCCAGGCCTTGTATCTAAAGTCTCCCAAAAGGTGTGAGTGGCAGGTAGGTGGCTTTACTCTTACTGTGCAGCCAGTTGTTGTTGGATCTCTCTCTCTCACACACACACACACACACACACACTCATGCATACACCCCTCTCCCAAGGCAAATATCATTCAGGGTCAGGAAAGACTAAACCCATAAAGAAAAGAATTTTCTTCCCTATAATTTTCAAGGCCGCCATTATACAAAATTTTTCCTACTATTAATTCTTTTCATTTAAGTCCAATTTTCTTTTAATCCCCATTTCCAAATTGTGTCTCCTAAAGCTACTAGGTATAGTTTTTATGACTGCTTCCTTAGTGTATATGACCAAACCAAAACATAGATGTCATTCCTTTTAAATATTGCAACATTATTCTTTTCTCAGGTCTTGCTGGAGCAAATGGTAATGGAGGCAAGACAGGAGGAAAGGTTTCATTTTTGCTAGTTAACAATTGTATAAAAACTGAATTGTTTTGGTTAATTATACATATAGAGATACTGTTTGAAGCAGTAGCCAAATAAAATTTATTTCTAGAACTATTGGAAGCCTTACATTCTTTGTGTACACTGAACTTGATATCGAATTTAAGCTATGCAACTAGGACCCACTTAACACAAATGTAGGAAAGGGCTAGGAGCAATTATTTGCATTTTGTGAAAAGATGGACTACTGTTTTTAATTGTTAAAATAAACTTAAAGAAGTAATATGTTGTTTGTGAATCTGCTATATTAAAGAGTATTTTCTACTTTTTGTGTGAATTTCCTTTTGTAAAAATATTACTATTTATTTAATTATGACATGCAAAAACATAGAAGGAGCAAGAATAGTGACCAGACGAATGCAAATTGCTGAGTCAGTGCAAAAGAACAATGTAATTACAACTCCAGGTGAGACACAACTTCCCCATAGCAAGTAACACAAATCTTTGAAATTGGGACCACGTTAAATCTAAATTTTATGCTTGGCCAGAGAGACATAAAGTTTTTTGATATTATATCATCTGTAAAACTTTTAAAAAATGTATATAACATAAGATAATAACTGAACTTGAAATTTTTACCTTAGTTCTATCCTGGGTGAAGTTTAGATATAAAGTTTGATTACTAACTGAGCTATTGATTTTATAAATTTGTATTTGTCTCTCAGTATTTGCAATGGCTGTGTACATATTTTATCATCTCTTTTCTTACATTAATTTACTTTTGTGTGAAAACCTCTTGTCCTTTCATGGGTAAATTATTATGACAGCATATAATTTTGAGTGTTTTTCACATATGTTTTTCAAATTTTAACTCTCTGGCCTGGTAGTTCACATATTTCAGGCAGATGCCTCTTTAAATGGTTTGGTCTTAATTATGGGGTAAAATAGTTTCAGTTTCTGGTCCAAAGTAAATCACCCACCAATAGATGCATCTTGTAAAAATAAGTAACAGAATAAAATCCAATATCCATTCAAGCTTATACCCCATGTTATTAACACAGTCAAACACCATGTTAAGCACTTATGAAAGGTCTGGTCTAGAGTCTGAGCAAAAGAACTGCTGGGCTCCAGGAGCTGGGAGTCTCCTCGCCCCATAATTGTAAAATGGTAACCTTGAGTGACTGCAGTGGTTTTCCACTTAAGCATTATCTGGGGAGCTTCAAACGGTCTCCATGCTTAGGCTCCGACCTCAGTGGTACACGTAATATTTTTGGAAAATTTCTCTGTTGGCAAGCTTAGGCAGTTTTTTAAAACATACAGTCACCACACATTTTGTAGCTATGGAGTAGATTTTATGACATTTGAGTTTAGAAAACTAACAAAAATTTATAGGGCACATAAGTCTCCTATTCTTGATCCTTTATGTTAGACTCAAGAGATATATTACCTAACCAACATTTTTACTGGGTTTACTGGGCCATCACACTTTTATTAGCTTCATCCGCTCTTTTTAATATCACCCCAGTTGCTCTAGTGGAGTGACTTTTAACTTTTCTTTTTATCTCCTGGCACACATAAACTAATTACTAAAATTCTGTGGCAGACCAAAATATATATATTTGCTGATCTGACAAAAAATATGTATAATTTTGACTCATTCACACCAGAAAGCTATTGTTGTGTTGGCTGCTGTCATTTTTTTATTTGACAATCTAAGGGAAAAGAGATGAGGGCCCCTGACTAAATATGCATGTACTGAATATTTTAAAAATTCTTGTGGTGCCCCAGTGTGCTCTGACAGTCACTGCTCTAGTGGCAGGAAAAATCATCCAGATTTTGCCGCATCAGTCAGTCAGTTATTCAATCAGGTATGTTAGGTGATGTGCACAACGATTAAAAGCATAAACTCAACACTTGCCTTCAAGGAATTTGCAGTTTAATTGGGTATATTGGTTATGTTAAAGACATTTAATCAGATAAAAAGATTATAGAATTTTATAATTGGATACATGAGTATTTTCCACTAGATAAATTAAGGAAGCCATCTTAATGGAGCCAGTATTTTAACTGAGAATTAAAGGATGGTAGTATTTGGATAAGCAACTCTGACATAAAGTACCACGATAGAAAACACAAATTGTACCCAGTGGATTATGAATAGACTCATTCAGTTGATGTATTTATTTACTCAATCATTTAATTATGTATTAAACAACTATAGATTGAGTATTGGCATATGCCAGGTGCTCAAGTAGACTCGGAGATAAAATAATAAAAACTAAATGGGCACTGTCCCTGCCACCATGGAGTTAAACAGCATTCTGGGGTAAGGAGAATGGGAAATGACACTGGAGCTTGACAGGGACTTGCTGTATTAAAGACTTTTATTTTTATTGTAAGAGCAATAGGAAACAATGGAAGGATTTTAAGTTATAAGGTGACATAATTAGATGTGTGATTTGAAAATAAGTCTGGCTGAAATAAGGAGAATAGTGGATTGGTTGGTGATTATGGTGGAAGCTAGTATAGAATAAAATCAAGAGATGATGGTGTTCTAGACCACGACTATTTTGGCAAGCTGGAGAGAAGGAGAAAGAGAATTTTGTTTGGGATGGAAGACCAACGTGACTTTATGATGAACTGAATGAGCAAGAAGGAATGTCAAGGATAGTTCCCAGTTTTCTGACTTTCACAACCAAATGGATGCTTGGACTACCCACTGATATGGAACATCAGGATAGAAAAAACATCAGGAGAAAATTAGGAGTTCGGTTTGGCTGGGTTCCATCTAAGATGTCTTTGAGACATCCAGGAGATGACTTTAAGTAGATGTATATATTTATATGTTTGGGACTTGGAAAAGATATAAATTTGTGAGTTATCTGGTGTGGCTTTCTGTGTTCTCTGAGAATCAGATGATGATTTGGAGTTAGAAGTACCATAGGTTTATTGATTGGAGATGTAGAGGGTTGATAATGCCTATTAAAGGCAAAGGAGTGATAAAAAAAAAAAAAAAGACTAGTCATAGACTGCTTTCACACCATGGTCTGAAATCTTACAGGAAAGAGGCAGAACTGGGCGGTGAGAGCCTTAGGCAATGATGCAGATATGACGAAGTCCTGCCCAACTCAATGGTGAGCCACAGATCAAAGATTGGCTATTGGAGGTATCCCTCATTGGACAGAAGTGGCCAGGCTCTAGGACACCTCAGTTACTGTTTGTGGACTTCCAGGAAAACCGCAGGTTTGGCTTAAATACTGTGGTGAGTTTGGAAAGAATTACAGCTGGAGTCTGTCACTTCACAGCCCTCCTCACTGCTTAATGAGTGACAATTTATTTCTCGAAGGGAGCGCTCAGTAGCACATCTTCCTGGCTGCCACATGCAGCGTAAGTGATAGCTGAAGACATGCATGTGGACACAAGAAAACTAAGCGTTAGAAGATGTTTGAAGAAGGATTTATTAAAGAATGATTGTTTTTAGTTGAAAAGTACAGGGAAGTGAAAGCTATGTTCTGAAGTATCACCATGACCAGTAGGTTTAATTGGTAGATCTATATATTTATGCATTTTCGAAATTGTTCTCAGGAGTAATTAAGCTTATTTTTACAAATATGTTTTGTATATTAATAAAATAAATTTTAAAATGTGACATAGAAAAGAGGACAGAGAATGACAGTAGGTGGAAAATGATGTCACGAGAGTAAGTTGTTTCAAACATCACATGCAATAACATTATATACCCTGAGAAGGGAGTGTAAATATGCCTCTGAACTTTCTAATTGCCAGTGAAAGAGGAAACGTAATCAGCTGTGATTTACAGTGTCCATAAGACAAAAATAAATCAATTTCTTAAGAGAAGCCAGTTTCTTTTTTCTGATACTGAGGTGAGGAAGGGTCTTCGTAAAGAGCATACCACATAAAGTGATGGGCAGCGTTGCAACCATTCTTACAATAAACGCAGGAAGGAGTTAAATAACCCTAACTGTTAAATTTCCTTCCTGGATGACTAACACAATTCAATGTGGGGCCTTGGGACAAATTCATTAAGAGACATAAGAAAATTTAGAGGGACTGTCCTGTAGATAATCCAAAATGGATTAAGATTGAAGTCTCATAAAATCTGAGAATGCTTGTCAGAAGTATTAAACTGCCCTAAACTTGTGGACTTGGCCTGAGGGGCTACCAGTGAACTAAACCAAAAATTAATCAAGAAGTAAATTTGCTTCTTTGAGTACACAAGCAAGAGCTTCTTGCCCTAAATATTACAAACCTTTGACCATGGCTGCAGCAATTTCAGCATTGGAAAAAAGGTAAAACATATAGTAAACCAAGTATCTCTTTTTTAAAAGAAAATATTTAAAAAGAAAACCCCTAATCTCAAAGTGTTTATATGACATCTAAACAATGGTATTTTTAGCTTCATCTTGTGAAATCCTCATATAAAATTTCTATATTTAATATTTTTCTCTTGAATAAATTTTTTTGTGTGTGGTGGTTTTAAATTATGCCAACAAATTCTTTGATTCTCCCTTCAAGAGAATCATGGAACTTAATTCCCCACCTTTTCAAGTGACTCCTTTCTAAAGAATAGAAGAAATCCCAAGTGATGGTATATTATAGGGAATATTCTTCTTAAATATATTTAGTAAATATAGATGTATATTCTCTTCAAATTTTAGTCAATGGATATATCTTTCTAAGCAGTGTTTTTTAAAAAATATTCAAACTTTGAAAGCAAAGAGTCACAGTTGATTTAATGTCCTTATTTTGATAGATTGAAAACATTCTTAAATAAACTCATTAATACAATTTCTGTGAATGTCATTTTATGAGGCAGTATGGAACAAGTGGGCCAACTATGCAGCTTATTGGCTGCGTAACTTTGGGCAAGTTACTCATGACTGTGCCTCTCTTTCCTTCCCTGTAAATAGGGATAATAATAGACTATACCTCATAGGATGGCTGCGAAGTGTAAATAAATTAACTTGTGAAACATACATGAACCAGTGACTGACATAGTGTACGACCTCCATAAATCTTAGGGAAAAAAAGATTAGACTCAGAAGATACACTTAAAAGATTCATTTTCATTAAATATATTCTAAAAATACTCCTTAAAACAAGTTTTTGGTAAATTTGATCAATCCAACAGTCAATTTTGCCATTTGGGAACTGGTTATTAAGTACATTGATTTCAATAGATTAATTTTCTCTTAATTTCTATGCTTTCTATTGATGATGCCTATTTATATATTTATTGTTTATGATTATAATTTAATTTTATTTCTTCACAATTATTCTCTAGATTCTGTTTTTTAAAGAGTTTATTTATTTATTTTTTAGAGAGAGGGTAAGGGAAAGAGAAAGAGAGGGAGAGAAACATTAATGTGTGGTTGCCTCCCATGAGCCCCCACCAGGGACCTGGTCCACAACCCAGGCATGTACTCTAACTGGGAATTGAACCCACAACCTTTTGGTCTGCAGGCCTGAGCTCAATCCACTGAGCTACACCAGCCAGGGCTATTCCCTGGATTCTTTACATGACTAAGTATACAATTACTAATTTTGAAAGACAGTATAAAAAGTCCTTGAAGATGTCAAAAAAGGTATTCAGTGTACATATGATTAGAACACTGACCAACCAGAGAAAATACCTCTGATATTTTATATCTCTAGTTGAAAAATGAAATATTAAAAACATTGTTATATTATTTTCAAACTTGTTTATAAAATTACAGAAACAGATGTGGAAGGTATGAGTTATATGTGCAGGAATTTGTTGAAGGGAAAAATACAAACCCTGAGTCTCCCACGTGACTGTGGATCCAGAGTCACAAGAAAAATATATTTGGCTTTACAGTACTATACTGTTTTCTAATTGCATTTAGTGAAATTTTTTTTATCATATTATAATTCTTTAAGCTTGAGAATGAGAATACAGTTCTCTACCTAATTTGGTTTTGTTGCTAGTCCAGTGAAGACTGGACATTAATTAATAGTTAATAGATGAACAATTCAAGCAGCCTGTTCTGGATCCAAATATATTCTTAAAGACAGGAACATCACCTTCACTGCAGTATGCGGTAATATCCAGCTAGTTCTGCTGATCCCAAATCACAGGATTTTTGCTTTGCAAGGCTCTGTAAATCATCTAGTCCGAACCTTCAATTGAGGCTGTTTAAGGGAAGTTTTTAGAGACTTCAAAGGCTGCATAAGACCATATGTTTGCTAGGACTACTTATTACAGCTAAATCCTCAAGGCTTTTGAATGTGCCCATGTACTGAAGAAATTATTCAGCTTGCTGAAGGTCACTTATTAAAATGTGGCTCTGGGCTACTTGGAGAGAATGAACAGTGTAAAAGGCGAGGAAAGGCTGGAGGAAGCTCTCATGCTTCGGGAAACTCAGCTGCTGTCCAGGCTGTGGCGTGGGTGTGCAAGGATGATTTTATTCATAATAAATAGGTGGCCAGTCTAGCAGAACATGTATTCTGTACATATTCTTCCAACTTATGGAATTGCTTTGTGATTTTCTTTAGCTTTTTTGGGGGTGGGACAGAGAAAACTTTGGAATTGAGGAATTTCATCTGAAAAAATGTATGCACTGAATATCATAGCTATATATGATATATATCATAGCTATATATGATATATGATATATATCATATGATCATATGAATATCATAGCTATTTACTATAATGTGTAGTAAAACAGATCATAGTAGACCCAAGGGGTCTAGTCTTGCATTGGTTTAACATTTCAAGAACACCCCAAACAGAAGTTCCAATCTCCTCACATATCCCATCTCTCCTGGATCCTCTTATGCTCCCTCAATCCATGGTCCATCCTCCTGCACTTTCCTAGGTGCGACCTGCCAGACACTTCACCACCTCCCACCACATTCAGCCTCTTGTGAAAGGTAGCTTGTCATTTACTGTTTTTATTGGATGAATTTCGACCTCTCTCTCGGAGAGTGGGAAGTAGAAGCTAAATTGAGCACGCCTAATGCACTTCCACTGGGAGACTGGTGTGGGCCATGAGATGGTAAGGGAAAGGGTAACCAATTTCACACATAAATTCTTTTCCCACTGGAGGTTTTCTAAAATACCATGCATTACTTCACTATATATACATATACATGCATATATATATATATATATATATATGCAGTCTCTTCAAGTAGCTCTGTTGTTTTCATGTGTCAGTGACTAACATTTGAACCAAACAGACTATAAGTTAAAGAATTTTCACCTTGTAAATGCTCCAATTGGTCAAGCACAGAGTTGATACCTCATGATGTCTGTGAGAACTGTTACTAAGTTATATTTGTGGTTTGTGCCCAACAATGAAATGATAAGGTTATACTCGTGTGAGGAACATGATGATTAGAAGAAAGACCACATCACACAGGGCTGCACCCTTATATCAGATTATGGAGTGACGTGAAAGCAGACAACTCTGGGAGAATGTGAGTTGGTCTGTGTATGACTCTGTCCTTGGAGCTGTAATGCTAAAGCTCTGCCCTGGGGAGCAGAAGGAGGTCATATTCAGATAGACAATTTCGAGTGTTATGCGCTTCTTTTTCTCTCTCTACATTCTCTCTTCCATTGCATAGGGACTAGGTATTTATCACACTCACAGCTAATTCCTCAGATTTTTATAAAGGGATTCTTGTATTTAATATTGTGTCACAGGAAAGATAGTCTTTACCTAGGAAAGAAAACAGAAATAAAATTAGTATGACTCATAGCAATTTACTATTTGTCCTTAACAATCTTTTAAAAACAAAATTGAATTTCTCTCTGAGACTGCAGATCTATCTGAGATGCTCAAAGCTGATAATAAAAAGGGAGGGGGGAAAGGGGGAAAGAAAGGGAAGGGTCTAGTCAAGGAACATGTATAAAGGACCTAAGGGAGAGGGTCCCCTAAGGGGACCACCTGAGAGAGCTGGGGAGGGGGGTGGGGCAGAGGAAGCAACAGAGGAAAAATTGGGATGACTGTAACTGAACAACAAAAAAAATTGAAAAAATAAGGGAGTTCCAGAGTCAATTCAGATATGTCTACACAAGGAAAATTTGAAGGTATCGGTCTGTTTTGTGAGACTGCCTACAAAAACTGCCAAAATATTGGATGAATTTTTGTTCTGAGTGGTCTGAGAGAGATTTTGAGACAACTTGCTTCTATTTTTGTATATTTGATAGTTTGCTATTAAATGGGAGGTTGGTGTTCTGGGATTGCACAGAGTGTCATCCTTGAGAGCCCAGGAAAATAGTCATTTAAATTAGTATGGTTATCTGAGGAGGTCTTCATAAGTGTTCTTTATAGTAGCAATGTTTAGGGACCACCTTCTATTATCATTCAAGAAGACACAGCATGTATGTTATAAGGCAGCGAGTGCAGTGTAAGGGGAATTCCCAGGTTGATACAAGAATAAAGGAAGCACACTGAATCCGAACAGAATCTTTGAGCATGGTCTTACATGAAGCTGTGCCCATTGGTACACCTGGCTCATAATTAGCAACTTTTGGTTTATAATTCTTTCAGAATAATTTTTTCTGGAAGTATTTTCATTTTATTCTGGTAGTATTAGTTGTGTAATTATCTATTATGCCCATAGGTTTTTTATATCACCAACTGACTTCAGAATTTGGTAGACATTGTTTATCCTTTGCCTTGTATATTCAATTAAATTTAACAAATGTTTACAGAACACACAAGCAATAAATACTAGAAAACCAGAATGAAACGAAAAGTAGTTGAGGAGCAGATTATTTGATATATTTTTAATGTATAAATGGTGGTAAGTAGAACTGTACCTGTTGCTGTATTCAATCAAAGCAGTTGCTGTGTATCATCACTTTTCAGAGTTTGGGTTTTTTGCATTGTTAGAGCAAGTTTGGGTCTTTGAGTGGGTTGCTAAAATGTTCGGGGAAGTCAATATTGGATTTATAACAACTGTTGCCTCCGTGGCCTATGGTTGTTTTACCTGAATGTGCCAGCCTTCTTTTTACTCAGGATGCTCTTTTTTACTAACAGGTCTGTTTTTAGACCTTATCCTGACCTTGGGACCTAAGGGGTCTCAGTCCTTGTACTGGTTGGTTCTCAGAATCTACTCCTACAAAATCATTTCACTGATCATACAGCCTGCCAGTGACTCTGCCTCTCAGAAAGATCACAGGGCTCCATACTGACCCAGGAAGCCCTGGGACTCTGGGCTGCCAAGCCCCGTCCTGTCCAAACCTGACACATTATATTTTCTGCTGCAATCACAAGTGTGACTTGGAAATTGGTGTTTTTGCATACTTGTATGTGTGAATGCAGTACCTTGTAGCCACTAGCACATGTGCATATAGCAGTTTTAGAAGATTGGTTCTGTGTTTCACTTCCCAGAAGTTACTACCATATAGATTTTTTGGGAAATGTGTGTACAGCAGGGTGATATACCAGTTTTTTCTCTCTTTGTTTTCTGCTCTTATGCCATGCTGTGATGTTGCCCTTTCTTGAGAGGCAACGGTGCCAGATAGTGGCATGGACAGCCTGAACGCAAGGATTAAAAGGAAGTGGTTTCCCTAGCAACAATAACCCTGCAAGGGAAGCAACACTACTTATCCACCACTCAGGTCTCTTTCCCTCTGCTTTAAATAACACAGAGGATCTGAATGCTAAGTATCTGATTCTGAATTATTTCTGTAGCAAACCAGCACTGTCCAAAAAGAATTTGAAAATATGGGAAATGTGCGATCTACTTTTAATAAGTTCATGGACATCTCCAAAATTATCTCTTTCCTATCAGTGTGTCGTTGCTTTCAGACATTTTGTGACCAGAAGCTGAGAAATAGTTTTCTCTTTCAAAGACAAAGTGGGTATAGAACTTGGAAAGCCAAATTTTAAAAAAATATTTAAAAACTCCCATTATATTGCTAAAATTTAAAAATTATCCTTTCTACGGTAGTGCCCAAAATATAATCTGTAGGTTAATTGATATGAGAAAGGCAAGAAAGTCACTCTAATAACTTCAATCTAGTTCTTCATAAGACTTTTATTTTAAATTCTTTAAATTATTCTTTTTTGAATTCTGTACTTAACAATAGCTTGACTATAGAGTATTAACATTTTTATGTGATTACTAGTTGTTTATTAGCCTTTATAAAATGTGAAGTGTTATGCTGAATACGGCTCTCCATATTTGTTGGCCAGCACTTCACATATATCTCTGCTTATCTCTACCTCTATCTATCATTGCGACCTACCTGTATTTACATCTCATACTGCATACACTGCCAGGCGCAATTTCAGCATATGGGATTATATATAATCTACATCAAATAACTATTATGATATCTGAAAACAACTATTGATGAAAGAAAAGATCACTTGCCAACCTATTACCTTACAAACACTGACCCATTTTGAAAAATTTGTTGTTATTCATTACTTTTTAAAATTTTCTGACTTACTAATAATTGATAAAAGCTAGAATAATGAATAGGTAGTTATATAATCTTGTTAAAAGACTTCTAATTTGGCAAAATGGGTTAAATATATAGAACAATACTGTCCAAATGAAACAAAATGTCAGTCACAAATCAAGCTACATGCATAATTTTAAATATTTTAATAGTTACTTTTATAAAAAGTAAATAGCAACAGGTAAAATCAATGTTAATATCTTATTTAAACAAATGTCTAAAATATTGAAATTTACACATATTATCCATATAAAATTATTGAGAGTTTTATCCTATATTGTTATACTTGGTTTTCAACATTCAACTGGCATTTTGTGCTTAAGCACAGCTCACTGTGGACTAGCCATATGTCAAGTGCTCAGTAGCCCCATGGGGCTCGTTGCTACTGTATACTCAGTGCAGGTCCAGAGCATAAAATATAACCAAAGGCATTTGAGGCTTGGTTTCTTAAAAGTTAAGATGCTGACCCTGTAGAAATCCTATTTTTCTTAGTAACATTTAAAAAAATCTATCTTGAGGTGTTTGGGAAGGTTAATATATTGTCAATGTCTTCTGAATTCACTAGCAGGTGCTTCTGGAAAAGTATTTAAATGATCATAAGAACTTTTCTAAAGTTCTTCCCAGATACTATAATTAAGTTGATGATAATATAATTACAGAGCCTAGAAACAAGTGGCATCCCATAAAGTATTCTTGGAAAAAATTCTTTGCTGATTTAGTATATCAGGTTGTTAAAATAGCATTATAGAATCCAGAATATCTTACAGAAACCAGGTCTTTGCTGAATTTCTTTATAACCAGTATTTTTGGAATGTTAATGTACACCGTGTGGATTCAGAGTGACTAAACTGAAGAAACCATTATGTTTTTCTAAAGGAAGCTTCGTTTTAGTGTCCTTGATTACAGAGAGATAGATACTAGCCTTCCCTGAATGACACTGCAGAGAAGAGATAGCGAAAGGAAGGATATAAGTGGTTTATCTCAGCGAACTGGCTGAGTCAAGCAATTTTCTTTTGCCAAGTGTCCTGTAATATTTAAAAACCACTTTTAGTGAAGGATTGGAAAAAATATTCCAATCAAATGGGAGGAAAAGAAAAGATAAGTAGCAATACTTATATCAGACAAAACAGACTTCAAAACAAAGGCCAAAAAAAAAAAAAGACACAGAAGGACACTTAATACTCAAAAGAAGAATGCATCAAAAAGACATAAACATTATAAATATATATGCACCCAACACAGGAGCACCACGATATATAAGGAAAATCTTGGAGGACTTCAAGAAAGATACAGGCAGCAACACACTTTTACTAGGGGATTTTAACACCCCACTGCCAAAAATGGAGAAATCTTCCAAACAAAATATCAACAAAGATACTGCAGCATTGGACAATGCCATAGATCAAATGGAATATATATATATATATATTTGAATATATATTCAAATGGAATATATATATATATATCCTTTTATACCAAAGAAGCAAAATATACATTGCTTTCAAATGCACATGGAATATTTTCAAAGATAGACCACATGATAGGACACAAAACAAGCATTGACAAGTTCAAGAAAATTGAAATCTTAGCAAGCATTTTTTCAGACAACAAGAGCCTGAAACTAGAAACCAACCCCAAGGAGAAAATGAAAAGCATTCAAATTCATGGACATAGAATAGTGTGCTATTAAACAATGAGTGGGTTAAGAATGAGATCAAGGAAGAAATTAAAACTTTTGTGGAAAAAAATGAAAATGAACACACAAGAGCACAAACCTATGGGACACAGAAAAGGCAGTCCTGAGAAGGAAGTTTATAGCAATATAGGCCTACCTAAAAAAGATGGTGATGTTTCAAAGAAACAACCTAGATGAAACAATCCTACATCTACAAGAACTGGAGGAACAACAAACAAAGCAGAGTGAGTAGAAGGAAGGAAATAATCAAGATCAGAACAGAGTTAAAAGACAAAAAAACTAAAAGAACAATTCAAAGGATCAATAAATCCAGGAGCTGATTCTTTCAAAAGATAAACAAAGTTGACAAGCCTTTAACCAGACCCATCAAGAAAAAAAGGGAGAGGACCATATAAAATCAGAAATGAAAGAGAAGAGATTACAACTGATACCACAGAAATACAAATGATTGTAAGAAATTACTATGAATAACTATATGCCAAGAAATTTGAAAACCTGGGTGAAATGGACAAATTTCTAGAAAAATATAGTCATCCAAAACTGAATGAAGAAGAAGCAGAAAGCCTGAACAGACTGATAACAGCTAGTGAAATTGAAGCAGTAATCAGTAAACTCTGGCACACAAAATCCCTGGACTGTTGTCCAGGAGAATTTTACAAAACATTTAAAGAAGAGCTAACCCCTATCCTTCTTGGATTGTTCCAAAAAATCCAAGGTTAGGGAAGTCTCCTAAACTCTTTTTATGAGGCTAGCATCATCCTAATCCCCAAACCAGATAAAGATACAACAAAGAAAGAAAACTACATGCTAATATCACTGATAAACACAGATGCTAGAATCCTCAACAAAATATTGGTGAACCACATCCAGCAATACATTAAAAAGATCATACACCGTAATCAAGTGGGATTCATCCCAGGGATGCAAGGATGGTATAATAATAACAAATCAATAAACATGATACATCATATAAACAAAAAACAAAGACAAAAATAACATGATCATATCAATAGATGTGGAAAAAGATTTGAAAAAGTACAGCACCCATTTATGATAAAAACTCTGTAAAGTGGCAGTAGAGGGAGCATTCCTCAACATAATGAAGGCCATATACAAGAGACCTACAGCCAACATCATACTCAATGGGCAATAACTAAAAGCTTTCCACACTAAGATCAGGAACAAGACAAGGATGCATGCTCTCACCACTTCTACTCAACATAATATTGGAAGTCCTAGCCAAAAACTGTCATTGTCTGCAGATGACGTGATAGTGTACATAGAAAACCCTATAGACTCCACTAAAAAGCTACTCGACCTAATAAATAAATTTGGCAAAACAATGGGATACAAAGTCAGTATTCAGAAATCGAAGGCATTTTTATACACCAACAAAGAAATATCAGAAACAGAAATCAGAAAAAAAATCCCACTTGCTATAGCAATAAGAGAAATAAAGTACCTAGGAATGAACTTAACCTAGGAGGTAAAAGACCTGTACTCAGAAAATTACAGAACACTGAAGAAACAAATTCAGGAAGATACAAATAAATAGAAGGATATACCACATTCATGGACTGGAGGAATTAACATCATTAAAATGTCCATACAATCCAAAGCAATTTATAGATTCAATGCAATACGTATTAAAATACCAATGACATATTTCACATATATATAAAAAACATTTCAAAAACTTATATGGAACCATAAATGACCCCAAGTAGCTTCAGTGATTTTGAGAAAGAACAAAGTGGGAAGGATCACAATACCTGATACCAAACTATATTACAAGGCCACTGTAATCAACAATCTGGTACTGGCAAAAGAACAGACACATAGATCAATGGAACTGAATAGAGAGCCCAGAAATAAACCCATGTCTCTATGGTCAATTAATATTTGACAAAGGGGATAGAGCATAAAATGAAGTAAAAATGGCATCTTCAACAAATGGTGTTGGGAGACCCGGTCAGGTACATTGAAAAAAATGAAATTTGACCACCCACTTCCACCATACGCAACAATAAACTCCAGATGGATAAAAGGCTTAAATATGAATCATGACACCATAAAAGTCCTAGTGGAGAACATAGGCTGGAAAATCTCAGATATTCCACGCAGCAATATTTTCACTGATATATCCCCTAGAGCAAGGTACATAAAGGAAAAAAAATGGGACTTCATCAAAATAAAAGCTTCTGCACAGCTAAAGAAAACATCAGCCAAATGAAAAGGGCATGGACATGGGTGTCAATGGCACGGTGCCCCGACACACATCTAGGGACACCAGGGAAAAGGCAGTCCATGCCAGTGCTGCACAGAAAGGAGCAGGCAGCCCACCCTGGGCACCCTGCTGAACCAACTGTATGGGAAACATATTTGCCAATGATACCTCAAACAAGGGTTTGATCTCACAAATGTATAAAGAACTCACATGACTCCATGTCTGGAAGACAAACAACTCAATTAAAAAATGGGCAAAGGACCTGAACAGACCCTTTTTCAAGGAGGACATACATGGAGCCCAGAGACATATGAAAGAATGCTCAGCATCACTACCCATCAGAGAGATGCAAATTGAAACCACAATGAGATATCACTTCACACCAGTCAGAATGCCCATCATTAACAAATCAATGAACAACAAGTGCTGGTGAGGATGTGGAGAAAAGGGAACCCTAGTGCACTGTTGGTGGGAATGCAGACTGTTGCAGCCACTGTGGAAAAGAGTATGGAATTTCCTCAAAAAACTAAAAATGGAACTGCCTTTTGACCTAACAATTAATTCCACAGCTGAGATTTTACCTTAAGAATCCTGAAACAGTAATTCAAAAGAACTTATGCACCCCAATGTTCATAGCAGCACAATTTACATTAGCCACTTGCTAGAAGCAACCTAAGTGCCCATCAGTAAATGAATGGATCAAAAAACTATGGTACATTTACACAATGGAATACTATGCAGCAGAAAGGAAAAAGGAGCTCCTACTCTTTGTGACAGCATGGATAGAACTGGAGAGCATTATGCTAAGTGAAATAAGTCAGGTGGTGAAAGACAATTACCATACAGTCTCACCTGTATGTGGAACCTAATCAACAGAACAAACAAGCAAACAAGATAGAACCAGAGACATTGAAATAAAGAACAAACTGACAGTAACCAGAGGGGAAGGAGGAAGGGGTAACAGGGGAAAGTAGGGGAAGGGTCATCAAGGAGCATGTATAAAGGACTCATGGACAAACCAAAGGGAGGTAGGATTGAGGGTGGGATATGGGTTCAGTGGGGCTGGGTGAGAGTGGTGGGAGGAAGATGGAGAGGATTGTACTTGAAAAGCAATAAAAAAAAAATGTTAACAACAACAACAAAAAAACCAACACACATGTTTCCTCTGGAAACCATCATGCAAAAAAAAAAAAGAAAGAAAGAAAAAAAAGAAGTGGAAACCACTTTTAAATATATAGATGATATATGATAGAATTGTACACTGGAAACTTATATGATTTTATTAACCAATGTCATCCCCATTAATTTAGTTAAAAGTACACTTTTGGAGAGACTGACTAGCAAGAATCACAACTGTTTTTAGTAATTTCAATTGATTTTCCTGACTGGTATGGCTCAGTTGGTTGGGCATTATCCTGCAACGGAAAAAGTCATCATTTCAAGCAACTGATGGATGTTTCTTTCTCACCATCGATGTTTTCCTCTCTTTCTGTCTCCCTCCCTTCCTCTCTCTCTAGAAATAAATAAAATCTTTAAAAAATTAATTTCTGTAGATGAGGATACCATAATTACAAAGATATATGGAATAAATAGGGAACTATTATGTGAGTTCACAAACTAATTTATAAGGTTTCTATTTTCAAAAAAATTAAGACAAGTATTTCATTTGGATATTCTGCCCTTATTATTCATTAATTGTGTCAGTGGCCCAAATAGATTTCTAAGCATCCACTTTCCTTAGACAACGTGAACAAATCCAAATTGTCAATGATTAACAATAACCTATTTGTGAACTAAAGTGAAAAATTTATTTATTATAAAATAGAACAGAACAACGGAAGAACTAGATTTCTATATATATGGGGGTGACAGTGGCTTTTAGGATAGCAAAGCAAGCAGCAACAAATAACTGAGTATGCAATCATTTGTTTAACTTATTGAACCAGTAAATATCCTTAGAGCTCCCATTACATGCAAATTGCTTGTTTTAGGTGCAGTAGGAACCCAAAGCTGAGTCAGACATGAATTCTACACTTAAGGATCTATAATTTAATGGGGGGAGAAGGACCATAAATAGCTATAATGGAGGCCCAAGAATTTTGAGATTTGAAAGAGGAAGATTGGCTTTAAGGGTAGTGGCTGCAAGAGTCAGGGCAGGAGACAGAGCAATTCTCCAGGGGAAGTAGATTTTAGCTGGTCCCCAATGAAAGAGAAGGATTTCAGTCTTGCGCAAAAAAAGGATAGAGCCTGTAGGTAGAAAAAAACTAGCAAAGACAAGGTTCTTGAGGGAATACAGGAAAATTCTGATTTATAAGTGGTGCTAGAGACCTAAGCATTTCTCAAAGATTATGTTCTGCATGAAAAGGAGGTTTACCACAACAGTGATTCTATTTTCAGCATCGGTTCAGACTTGACTCTCTAACTAAGGAGTACCTTTTGATTATAGCTCCCAGTAAAATAAATACTTTTTTAAATTTTAAAACACTTTTAATTAAAAAACTACAGAATAAACTAAGATTCAAATATATTGCATTTCCTTTCTAAAAACCTAGAGTATCAAAATGTACATATTGGATTTTGATTCAGTAGTAAGCATTTTTTTTACCAGTAAAATAAATTCTATTTGCAATCACAAACATATGCTAGTTTCTCAAGTTTGGTGCTGTGCCAGGGAATCAGATTCATTAATTTATTTATTGCTTTTGCCAATATTGATGTAGCATTAAGGTTTAGCTAGAAAAAATTATATAAAATGGGAGAGGTTAGTTAAAATGATATGAATTAATATTTAATGTGATCAGTAAAATATATCATCAGTTTTTTATTCAGTAAAATTTGGCTTTATATGTTATATCTGATATTCTACTTATATGCTGTCTATATCAAATCTATAGGTATTTATCTTAGTAATTTCTTATGTTACATATAAATTTAGCATCAATTCCCTCTACCTGTCCCCCTAATTTTATAAGTATTCAATTTGTTTTATCCTAATTACTCTATGTCTTGATTATATATAATCATAACATGTAAGATTTTGTACCTTTACTGCATCTAGGCTAGAGAGCAGACAGTTCAGTATTGATTTCTCTTTTACTCATCTTCCATGTTGATATCACGGCACTAATATTGGGACTCTTTTTCACTCCCCCAATAATGTAATTTTCCCCTCAATAAGCTAATAAACTTCTTGCCACTGTGAACAGCACAGACACCGGTTTTAAATTAGTGAAATACATATTGGTAGCAGATGCCTTTTGTGCCCCATGTCACGTCCTCTCAGTGTCCCTCTGACTTGAGTGACAACCTATGTGGACAGTTTTCATGCGCAGATCTACCTCAAGTACCCTGTCAGGCCTCTCTGCTTTTATATCTTAGGCTTCTCACAAGCATAGGACTATTCAGTGAGGAGCAGGGCAGTGTGGATTTGCCAGGGAGTTAACGCCTGTGGGAGCAGCCCTCAACTAGTGGACAACAGAAGTTGATGGACATGCCTCATCCTCCTACCTGTTGAGGGACAATTGTGAGGTTGTGGTTTCTGAGAGGGTCCCTAGTTCTGCGGAGCCCCAGGTGCCCATGACATTAACCAGTTCCCCAGCACAACCTTTATTGGCTATCTCTTTTTTCCTGTCTCACTTTTCACTCCCTCATTCCTGCTTATGAGTAGCACCTCCCAAATAAACCACCTGCATCCAAATCCTCATCTCAGGCTCTGCTTTGTGGAGGAACCAAATATCACCAGTCCTAAAAAGAATTAGGTAATTAAAAAAATTAAGGTTGGGTAATGAGGTGACTAAAGAACTTACCTCAGGTCCACTCAATAGAAAATAGAGATGAGAAAATCTGAGCCCTATGTGTGTGTATGAACTAATCAAAATGCTAATTTATAAACCACTTGTTTTAACATGGAATGTATTTCCTCATGGAAATATATCACAATGATGGCTAGGTTTCCAGATAACAGAAATAAGTTAAACTCACAAATAGTTAAAATGTTAAGTAATAAATACAATTTATTTTGTTTTATGGAATCACATTGTATTAGTTTGCTCTGGCTGTCATAATGAAATACCACACACTGGGTGCCTTAAACAACAGAAATGTATTTTCTCACACTTTTGGGGGCCAGAAGTCTGAGACCAAGGTCTCAGCATGGTTTCTGTCTTCTGAGGCCTTTCTCCTTGTCTTGTAGTCATTGGCCATCCTCTTTCTGTGCCTTGACATGTTCTTCCCTCTACACATTCTGTGTCCAAATCTCCTCTCTTTATAAGAATACCAATCATGTCTGATTAGGCCCCCATCCCTAATGACTTCATTTTGACTTAATTGCCTCTTTAAAGAACCTATCTCCAAATAAATTTACATTCTGACTTACTTGGAGTTAGAAACTGAAATATAAATTTGGGGGTAAAGATAAGTTGACCCCATAACACAAAGTATTTAGTTACAAAGTATTTGATGTATGTAAATAAATAATAAAATAAACACCAAGGGAGTCCCAATTCAACTTAAGAATTGGAATATTGTAAACACTTTTGCACCACCTGTGTTCTCTTTCCTCTCCTATCCCCCTTCTTTCCTGTGAGGAGTAAACACTACCCTGAATTTTGTTTACCAATTATTTTCTTTTTATTAGACTAATCATATATGAATGAATACTTAATACATTGAGGTTTTCTGAGTTTTATAAAAATAACTTCATTTTGTATATAGTTTTATGCAATTTTCTTTCCCCTCTCAATCTTGTCTAAGATTCATCCACACTAAATACATAGTTATGACTCATTCACTCTTGTATAATACTCCATTAGGGGACTATCCACACACATAGCTATTTATTCTCCATTTGATAGAATTTAGCTTGTTTCCAGGGTTTTTGGTTATTAACCATGCTGTTCTTGTTGTACACATCTTTTCACATAGGTAAGAGAGGTGCTCCATACCCAGAAGTGGAATTGCTATGTTGTAGGGAATGATTATTCACCTTTACAAACCAGTACCGGATTGTTTGCCAAAGTGGTAGTGCCAATTGATGTTCCCACCAACAGGGTCTAAGATTCCTCAATTATTTGTATTGTAGCCAATTCATAATATTTGCAAATTATGCCAATGTGGTAGATGTCAAATAATATCAAATTGTTTTTCTGAATTACATTTTCCTCACAACTAATAATTTTTATGAGTCTCTCTTCTTATGTGTATAAGCTATTCATGTTGTCTTCTCTATAAAGTGCTGTTTTTTTCTTTTAAGGTTTTTATTTTTGGCTTATTTTTTTTACTACATCTTATTTGTCTTCCTTTTATTTAATTTTTTTCTGTACCTGGATACTAATTCTTTTCTCCTTATATTGTTATAAATATCTTCTCTCAGTTTGCAATATATTTTTATTTTCTTTGTGTGCATTTCGATGAACAAACATTTAATTTTAATGTAGTTAAATTTAGAAGACTCATAATGACTTTTTTTGTGTATTGTTCAAAAATTCTTTCCTATCACAAGGTTGTAATTTTCTCTTAAACCTTTAATCATATGAATATTGCTTTTATTGTCTTAAGAAATCCTTTCCTATCCTGACACCATAAATACACTTTCTCTAAAATATTTATGGTTTATCCTTCACAGTTATATTTTTATTCCTTTGGTAATGTTTTTTTTTTGAGTATGGTATAGAGTAGGGACCCAATTCCAGTTTCCTTCTGCATGGATAATTAATTATTCTATCCAGGTTAAAATAAAGTCACCCTGTGCTTTTGCATCTATTGAGAAGTATTCCAATTGGAACTAAAATATTATAAAGAGGAGGACGTATATAAGCAGTTATAAGTATATAAGCAGTGTATAAAGTCAGTAGCCATTTGGCTCTAGAAGAGAAGGAAATGTGAGTTCCACTAAAGAGAATCATTTTTCAGTGTTCTAGTGAAAAGGAGAAGATAGAAGCAACAAAACAGAAAGTAAACACATGTTGAGTTAGGGTGAAGACAATGAGATAGAGTGATTTATAATGTACAGGACCTTCACAAACATGAATGTGGGCTCAGATACCAGTGGACTTTAACCTAAAAATTTATGTTTTTATGAAGTCCTTTATTATCTAGTTTAATTCTTTCATCTTGTCAGACATACATGTAAGTCAGAGAATGAAGTGACTCCCCAGAGACACACGGTGAGCTGTGAGCAGAACTGTAATTATAGTTCAGATTAGACTTCTGAAGGTTACTAGTACCAAATAAAAATGACTGGGACATACACGTTTTTTGTTTTTACCCATCAACACAGTTTGAAGACTTTTTATGACTATTTTTTTCGTCAAATGTATAGAAATATAAACTGTTAGGCTGATGTAAAAAACATGCATTTTGAAAATTTAATTCTTTATGCCTATGCCAAGAGGGAAGTTTAAGCCTAAAAATGATTCCTTCTATCATATTCCTAGCATGAGCAGATCTCCCCTTTTAAAGCTTATCAGTTTGCTTCACTGTGGGAAACATAAGCAATAAAATATCTCTCTCTTGATAAACAAATTGAACTTTCTCACCCCCAGTTAGCATGAATAGTTTTGTCTGACTACTGACAGATAATAGTTTGAAGATAGCATAAAAGAGTAACCAAAAATGCACATGTTTAGCTTCACTAGTCTTCTTTTATAGTTGATAAAATGTTACAAAACTCACAAGCTATGATCCATATATTTATGACTTCAGCTTCTGTAACTTTATTTTCCCTTGTGGGAAAAAAAAGACAATAGCTATAATAATTTGTCTTACAGATAGAATTTTCATTCTTTTACAAAGATGTTCTGTCTAGCATGTGGATTATAGCACTTGGCTGAGAGGAAATTATTTCTCAGACTATCTACAAAAGTGACTTTTCCTTTATAGATATGCATCATGAGTTTAGAACTCTGGAGAGAAATTCTTCCTTTTTTCTTTAAAACAAAATTATTTTGCAAATGGCTAGTGAGCCATCAACTTCTTAGGTTTATAAAGTTGTATTCAAATTGCACCTTAATTTTTTGTATCCTTAAAACTTGACCATATCTTAACATTGTTGCTGTATTAGAAGGTTGACCAAGACCATACATGAGAACAGATTTTATGGGGAAGTAAAGGAAAGGGTGGAGCAAAAAAGGAATATTACTGCTAAGGATTTATCTTTTTAAAAAATATATTTTATTGATTATGCTATTACAGTTATCCCATTTCTCCCGCATCATTCCCCTCCACCCTGCACACTGCCTCCCACCCACATTCCCCCCTTTAGTTCATGTCCATGTGTCATAAGTTCTTTAGCTTTTACATTTTTCACACTATTCTTACCCTCCCCTTGTCTATTTTCTACCCACCGTCTATACTACTTATTCTCTGTACCCTGTCCCCATCTCTCCTCCTCCCACTCTCCTGTTGCTAACCCTCCATGTCTTCTCCATTTCTGTATTTCTGTTCCTGTTGTAGTTGTTTGCTTAGTTTGGTTTTGTTTTAGGTGTGGTTGTTAGTATCTGTGAGTTTGCTGTCTTTTCACTGTCCTATTTTTTTATTTTCTTTTTCTTAGATAAGTCCCTTTAACATTTCATATAATAAGGGCTTGGTGATGATGAACTCCTTGAATTTGACCTTATCTGAGAAGCACTTTATCTGCCCTTCCATTCTAAATGACAGCTTTGCTGGATAGAGTGATGGAGGTCCTTGACTTTCATGACTTGGAATACTTCTTTCCAGCCCCTTCTTGCCTGGAAGGTCTCTTTTGAGAAATCTGCAGACAGTCTGATGGGAACTCTTTTGTAGGTGATTCTGCCTTTATCCCTTGCTGCTTCTAGGATTCTCTCCTTCATTTTAATCTTGGCTAATGTAATTATGATGTGCCTTGGTGTGTTCCTCCTTGGATCCACCTTCTTTGGGACTCTCTGAGCTTCCTGGACTTCCTGGAAGTCTATTTCCTCTGCCAAATTGGGGAAGTTCTCCTTTATTATTTATTCAAATAAGTTTTCCACTTGTTGCTCTTCCTCTTCACCTTCTAGTACCCCTATAATTTGGATGTTGAGATGTTTAAAGATGTCCTGGAGGTTCCTAAGCCTCTCCTCATTGTTTTGAATTCTTGTTTCTTCCTTGTTTTCTGTTTGGTTGTTTCTTTCTTCCTTCTGGTCCACTCCATTGACTTGAGTCCCAGTTTTCCTCTTATCACTTTTGGTTCCCTGTGCATTTTTCTTCATTTCACTTATTGTAGCCTTCATTTGTTCCTCTAATTTGCAACCAAACTCAACCAATTCTGTGAGCTTCCTAATCACCAGAGCTTTGAACTCTGATGGGTTCAAGCTCTGTGCTTCTGATGGGTTAACTATCAGTGCTATGAGCTCTGCATCTGATAGGTTGACCACGTCTTGGTCGTTCACATGAATTTAGCTCGGGGGCCCAGTCTATTCTCCCTTTTGAGCCATCCTTGGTTTTGGTTTTTTCGTTTTTGTCTGGTCAAGGCTGTTACATAGTGAGGGGCAAGCCTTAGGCGTTCACCAGGGCAGGGCAGCCCAGTTGCTGGGTTGTGATGCTGGATGTGGGGGTGGGGTCTGAGAGGGAACAATGGTGCTTGCTCTGTGCTGTCTCATGGATTCCAGTCCCTTCAGCCTCTTTCCTCTACCAAGTTGGGCCTTTCTGGTGCTGATTTCCAGGTGGGTGGGCCTGTGCACGCTGTAGGATCCCATAGATCTCCCCAACAAACTCTCCTGTGAGGCTGGGACTCCCTCCCAGCACCTCAGCCCCTACAAGTATTTTCAATGGGTGCTTTTAGGCTTCACTTCCTACTGCTGGGGCCCTGCATCACGCAGTCTGTCTTGCTGCCCATTTTTGCTTGGTTTATCTGTGCGCGAATGTGTGTCTGAGGTCCGCTGCCTTGTGTGCCCCGCTTGGCCTCCTTGCGTTTGGAAACGCCACAGTCTGTGCGCCTGGAGTCACTGCACGCCTGGGACCACCACTGGCTTATCCTGCCACGATCAGACTCCCCTGGCCGCAGACTCCGCCAGCCGATGACTCTGCCCCTCTTACTGGTCTGAGTGAGTCATTGTTCTTGGACTCCCACACAATTCAATTTTCTCTCTGTCCTGGTTGGGTTTTCTTTTTTGGGGGGTTCTATATGTTTGTTGTCCTTAATCTTGGTTGTGAGAGGAGGCACAGCATGTCCAGCTATGCCTCCATCTTGGCCAGAAGTCCAGGATTTATCTTTAAATAAAAATTTAAAATACTGTAAGTCCACTTTAAAAAGTTCTTCTGTTCTCACTAATTAAAAATGTCCCCAATTATATAGAATTGTAATTTACATCAAATGAATGCATTCATTTTAAATGAACATTTTTATGAGTTTTGACAAATATATACACCCATGTAACCATTACAATCAAGATACAGAACATTTCCATCATCCCAGAAGATTTCCTGTTTTTCACTCACTAGCTCCTCCTCTGTTCCCCAGGCAATTAGTTGTCTATCACCATTGATTAAATTTGCTTTTTTAGAGTTCTCATATATCAAAAGGTATATGCTCTTTTGCATCTAAACTCTTTCACACAGCATGGTTTTTGATATTTATTCAGGTTGTTGAATGTATCAGAAGTTCATTCCTTTTTATTACTACGTTATATTTCATTTTTGGGTATGATAGTTTATTTATACATTTAGCTGTTGATGGAAAGTGGCTTGTTCTGACTTGTGGCTATTATAAAGTAATCTATAACGTTTTATAAGCAAATGTTTGTGTGGACCTGTGGACCTGATTTCCTTGCTCTTGAGTAAATATCTAAGAGTGGACATGCTGGACTGGATGGTAAGAAGATAGTTAACTTTCTAAGAAACTGCCCAACTGTTTCCCACAGTGATTGTCCCATTTTATATCCCCACCAACAAAATGTGACAATTCTGACTCCATATTCTTGCTTATACTTAGTATACCAGTTTTTAAATATTTTACCTATTCTAGTGAGTTTGTGGTGGCATCTCATTGTGGTTTTAATTTGCATTTTAGTAACAGCTAAGAGCATTTTTAAAAACTTTTCTTCCATCTATTTTTTAAAAGTTCTATTAGGCAAAAAATCTTTGCCTAAATTTAATTAGATTGCTTACGTTCTTATTATTGATTCTTAAGGGTTTTTTTGTATATCCTGTATCTTGTTCTTAGTTGGATATACTTATTACAAGTATTTTCTCTCAGTCTATGATCAGTATTTTACTTTTTTAATGGTGTTTGTAATTGAGTAGAAGTTTTAAATTTTGATAATGTCCATTATATCATTCTTTGTCTTTTATGCTTTGTATATTTTTGTTCTACCTATGAAATTTTCACTAGCCTTAGGTGGCAAAGATATCCTCCTGTGATTTCCTCCAGAAGTTTTACAATTTTCGAGTTTCTATTTACTTCTATGGTCAATGTGTAACTAATTGTTGTGTACCACATGAGACAAGAATCAAGATTCATTTTTTCTTCTTAGAGCTATCTAGTTGTTGCAACACCATTTGCAGGACACATTGGATTACTTTCATGCCTTATTGAAAATTAATTGAGACTATATTATGTGGGTCAATATTGGGACAATATTCTGTTATTGATTTTTTGTCCTTATACTAAATATCATATTGTCTTGATTACTTTATAATTAGCCTGATAATGAGTTTGACACCAGACAGTATATGTTCTTTAATATTGTACTTTAAAAATTTTTTTGACTATTTTTGGTTCTTTGCATTTCAGTATGAATTTAATAATCCTTTTTCTCATTTTTAGTAAAAGCCCATGAGAGTTCTGACTGGAATTGCATTAAGTCTGTAGATCAATGCTGGCCAATGAGGTTCAGTGTGTCTTAGTTTATTCAGGCTGCTATAACAAAATACCACAGACTGAATGCCTCATGAACAACAGAAATCTCTTTCTGATCTGGAGGCCAAAAGTCTGAGAGTAGTGTGCCTGCAAGGACAGGTTCTGTGTTTGGTGAGGGCCTGTCTTGGTTCATAAATAGCGGTATGCTAGCTATAACTTCACAGGGCAGAAAGAGCGAGGGAGCTTTCTGCGGCTGCTTTTATAAGGACCTAATCCTGTGATCTAACTAATCTCATGACCTACTCAGCCACCAAAGGCCCCAGCTCCTAATACTATCACTTTAGGGGATTAGTTTCAAAATATAAATTTGGAAGAAACACAACAATTCAAACGATAGTACAATCCAAGCCAAAAATATGAGGCAAATACATTAAATTTTTCTGGTAGCCTTATTAAAAAAATAAAAAAAAAAACCCTGTGGAACTAATTTAACACATTTTATTTAACTCATAAACATTATTTCAACATGTAATCAGTATAAGTCTTGATGTAATTTATTTTTTTGGTGCTAAGTCATTGAAGTCTGGTGTTTTTGCACTTATAGCACATTTGAATTCAGACTAGCCGCGTATCATGTATTCAAAATCCTCATGTGACTAATGGCTACCAAACTAGGCCATGAAACTATAGACTAATTTAGAGAGAATTAAAAGCATTCTCTTAGCTGTTAATATTTGTCATAACATATTTAATATATCAAGTGTTGATTTTTAAGTTCAAAACATTTTATTTCTAATAATTTCTATTTATATTCATTTCTTATTTAGCCCATGAGTTATATAGAAGTGTGTTAACTCCCAAATATTTGGGGAATTTTCAAATATTTTTCTGTTCTTGATTTCTATTTTAACTCTATTGTAGGCACAGAATATACTCTGTCAGACTTCATCCTCCTTAAATTGGTCCAAATACGTCCTACCTCAATGACTACTCCATGTGTACCTCACAAGAATATGTGTGATCGTTTGGAGCAACAAGTATAAAGGACACATGGACAAAAACTAGGTGGGGTAGAAATGGGAGGGAGGTGGGGAGGGCTGGGGCGGTGGGCTGGGATGGGAGTAAGAGACAGAAAACTGTACAAGAACAACAATTAAAATTTAAAAAATTAAAATAAAAAAAGAATATATGTGATCAGAGGCTTCCAGGCTCTCTCAAAAATATTAAGACTTCTCAGTATTTCAGGGTCCAGAACTCTTAGTTAGTCATTCAAAATGCTTAGAGTTGCAAGTGACAAAAATTAACTAACAAATACAAGGAATTTCTCATCTCCAATCCACAGCAAATGAAAGGGTGAATTTGGACTCAGAGATGACAGAATTCATGGGCTTAACACAGTCAGGTTTCTTCCTCTCACTGACTCCTGTCTCTGATTCTTCTGAATGTCAGACATCACCCCCGCCCCCAATTCCAGATTTTCTTCATGGTTGGGAACATGGCTCCAGAGTACCTCTTACTGAGATTCTTCCATCTACACAACTCAAAAGGCAATAGGAAAACCCTGACAATCTCTAGATTCTCCTAAGAAGTCCTCTGGTCCAACTTTAATCACCCATTTTTTGTTGGAATAATTACTATAGCCTTGGGGATGGAGCAATAAGTTGGTCTCAGTATGACTGCCACCCAACTTTTAGCTAGAGAAATGTGTACTAATGGTGTCCCCACTAGAAACATATGGATGGATTGATGAGGGAGAAATTCCACAAAAGAAGGGATATTGCTGTTAGAATAATGTAACAGGACAGGTTGCTGGTTTAACAAAACAGCTTCTGTATACTATGCCATGCAAGCATTTCTAGACACTAGGATTTTGTTCAGTTTCCTTTTTTTTTTTTTTAAGGAAAGTTTAGAAGCAAGGGGGTAGTTAGTTGAATGGTTATCCACTTTCCCTGTAGATTTAGGCTTCATCAGCTATGCAAGATGTGGATTAGAAGCACTTTCAAGTCTATAGCCAAACTCCATTATTATCACAAAGGTAGTAGATCTGATTCAGTCTCAATAAACAAATACTCAAGACAGAGTCTACTTAAATAATAGCAATTATATTTCAGATAAATGGCATACACTGTTATGTACTTATGAGCTACCCCTTTTAAGAAATAATTCTCAATTTGATATAAAAATTTGCATTTTAAAAATGTCACCAGACTTGCCCTCACTGGTGTGGCTCAGGTGGTTGGGTGTCATCCTGTGAAGCAAAAGGCTGCCAATTCAACTACTGGTCAGGGCACATGCCTGCCTGGTTTGCAGGTTTGGTCCCCAGTCCCTGGCTGGGGTACGTTCCAGAGGCAACACATGGATGTTTCTCTTGCACATTGATGTTTCTCTCCCTCTCTTTCTCTTTCCCTCCCCCTCTTTCTAAAAATAAATAAATAAAATCTTAACATCTTTTTTTAAAAATGTCACCAGACCTTATAATGCTACAACAGGGTTTAGTTCCTCATAGAACTTCATGTCAACCAAACATGCCATGCTGCAGGTCAAAGAATATATGACTTTGAAGACTGAACTCTCAATTTAAAACTGGGCTTTAATTCATGTCAGGTTATACCATAATACAAGAAAAGAAAGAGGCTGCATATGTTGTCAAACTTAATGGCAAAAGTTACACAGAATTGGCTAATTAAATAATAAGTGGATTCTGACTTATATGGAGGGGAATGTCGGAATTCATCAGTGTGAGAGCTGTTTGACAGGGGTGATAAATCTTGTTCTCTAGGGTTGATATTTCTCAATGCCCTAGTGCATCCTAGGGCATTTCAAATGCACTGAGAGGGCTGGATTAGCAGCAGCCTGATTTAGTGATACCTTTCGAGGAGGCATTCTAATTAGCACATATCTGGGATATTTAAAGAGCTAAAACCGATGGTGCAAAGTGAAAAAAGATGGAGAAAGTAATATGTCATTATATACACAAAGAAAATTCTTATAAAAGGGGATGCTAATAGAGGCAAGAGTGTGGTAAGAAAACAAAATTTCTATTGAAAGAGAATCCAAGAATGAGGAAAATGGAGACAAATAATATTCAGGGCTTACAATTCACTGTCAAAACCTCAATGAAGTAAATTTCAACTAGTCAATGTCAACACTTTACAGTAAATTATTGATTTGGATCTTAAGTGGTACCAGGACGTGAATATAGAGTTATTTTATATAGAGTGCCAGGATGTGAATATAGAGAATATAGATGAAGTTTTTAAATCACTCTTCTGGTGCCCCCTTTCCCTCCCTCTATGCTTTTACCTTCTGTCATAACCTCCACTTTCCTATAGGCCCCACTACCTGAATCTGTTGTAAGAAGCAATGTATCAGACACTAGCCTGCAGAAAACATTATATGCTAATTTATTCTTAATATAAAATATGGAAATTTAAGATAAGAGAAGAAGAAATACTGTGTTATTAGTGTTACCCTCCACCCATGTAGCCTTGGCCTCTATGAAGTCACAGGGATAATCTAGTAAAAACTAACCGGTCTGATTCATAGAGTCCAAGAAAAGCTACTGACCTCATGGTGTACAATGGAACCACGGTAAAGAGAATATATCAAGGCGAGCTCTCCAAAGTTTCACAAGTTCCATGTATGCTCTTCTCCCACTGAAACAGTTTTCACTCTCCCACCCCGATAGAGACTTCTCATTGTTAGCAAGGATGGAGGAGGAAGTCTGAAAATGAGAACTTCACTTCCAACTTGGAGGTAAGTGTCTTCAGCAGGCCCATCCTCTAACAACTTCCCGATGGTGATCCTGGTAGTTCCAGCCAATGCACACAAAGGCTGAAGGACTCTTGTGCCCGGGGTCGAGGGATACCCCATTCAGGTCACATGTATTTTCCCTAATATTCAGCACCAACAAATAAACTGTGCACTAAGGACTTATCAGTACATCGTAGAAGGTATATTGACTCATGAGGAAGATAGGTTGTTAATGAGAATGCAGCATGTTTAAAGACCAGTAGTAATCATCATAAATGACATTACCTGTGGAGGAAAGGGCAGGGAACTAAGAGCACTATTTAGAGTGTAAAAATGGAGAGAAATTCAGGCCAGAGTAATAAGGGGAGGTGAATTATCTACTGTAAGATCTTTGCCGGTAGTCGGGGCACCCAGGATTGCTCACCCCAAATCAACTTATATAGCTCCATTTTTAAAGTCTTTTCAATAATTTCACCAAGAGCTAAGACTCAGGCTGTTTGCTTTATTATTCAATATTTGTTGAGCTCTATTTTAGAGATCAGTCAAGTATACATTAACTTACCTGAGGTTTGAGGAGCAATAGAGTAAAGCAGAAAGCAAGATGATTTTCTTACCAATTTTATCAACAATAGAAGCCATAGAGGAGGCAGTGCACAAAAATGTTTCGTGTTAGTCATTGAGGCTGAAGGGAAGTATGTAGCTCAGCCCCTTAAAGGGCTATGGTTAATTCCTAAATATCCTTCATATATGGAAATGTTTGAGTAGATGCAAAACACAAAGTTACCATCTACTTATGAATGGTTCTTTTTAATTTTTATATGCTACTGAGGTTTTAAATACTTTTTATTACTTAAAATGATATTCCCAAGTGTGCCTTAAAAAATAAGGCAGTGTGGTGATTGCGAGGCATAGGAGGGTGGAGAGGGAAGAGGGAATAGGATGATAAATGGTGATAGAAAAATACAATAAAATAGGACCAGCTTCCGTGTATAGTATCTCAACCTAGCTTGTTCATGGCCTCTTAAATTTCTTAAAATTAGAGTTCAATATCTAAAAAAAAAAACAACTAAGAAGCATTTCACCTTTTAAAGTCCACATCTAATATGAAGTTCAGTCACTACAGTACTAATTTCTTTTCAATTACTGAAAAGAAGAAATAGTTTCTTAAAAATAAGCAAAATTTAAGGAGCAATTTGGATATCTGTAAGAAACAGATTTATTCTGGGGATGCAATGTTAGTATAGTTATTATTAAACCAATGTAGAAGCCTGATTTAAAGATATACAAAGCACCAATATGTTTAAAAATTTTGTAAGATATATGTAGCGTGGTAAGTAGCCATCAAAATAAGACATATAGTGTGATCTCAATTTTGGTGGGTTGTATGTATACTTTTATTAAGTTTGCATATGTATGCATATTTATATATGATATATATGTATGTATATATGTATTTGTATATGTGTGTATATTAGTACAGTTGTGGTAGACTTACAGATAAACATTATAAATTTTTAAAAATATGTTATGTTATTTATTTACTTAGAGAGAGGGGAAAGGAGGGAGAAAGAGAGGGAGAGAAACATTGATGTGTGACACAAACGTCAACCTGTCACTCCCCCAGCTGGGGCACTGGGCCCCCACCCAGGCATGTGCCCTGACTGGGCATTGAATAGGCAACCTTCTGGTCCACAGAGTGGCACTCAATCCACTAAGCCACACCAGCCAGGGCTATAAATTCTTTTTTTAATATATTTTTAAAGATTTTATTTTATTTTTTATTTATAGGGAGAGGGGAAGGGAGGAAGGGAAACATAAATGTGCAAGAGAAACGTTGATCGGTTTCCTCTTGCAGTCCCCCAGCTGGGGACCTGAAACACAACCCAGGCCTTCAAACCGGCGGCCTTTCAGTCTGTAGGCTGGCACTCAGTCCACTGAGCCAACCGCCAGGGCAAGTAAATTCTTTATAATTTTCTCCCCCCCAAATTCCCATAATAAATACATACTCTATTAATGTTAAAAGTTATCAAAAATAAAACTGTTCATGTGTTATTAGTACATGTGGGCCGGTTAGCTGATACATGATTTAGTGAAATTGTGGTTAGAGTATGAATTTATGCCCAGGCCGTCCTGTGTTCGTTGTGAAATGTAGCATTAGGAGCACACTGGCATTTTCACCTCAGTTGCATTTCCAAATTGTAATGTTACCTAATAGCTTCATAAGCAAAGAACAACAGCAAGTAGATTTATAGAGAAATATCATCAAGATAATATGCACTGGCAAGCAATTCAATGGAATTAAAACTAAGATGTACTTTTAAAAGCTATTAGTATTATGTATATATCACTTATATACATAAGCAATGACAGATTTGGTTGTACTGATAGTGTCTTTTCATTTTAAAACTTAGAATCAAATAATTCGAGCATCATTTCACTATACAAGTAAAATTTCTCATTTATTTCTTATCATGGGTTATTAGAGTAATTACAGAATAGTTTTATTTCTCCTCTTTATCAAAAGACGCACATCCTACAAAAATAAAAACAAGTATTTTAAAACTCTAAGACAAATCAACAAAGTACAAATAAAAAGTGTACTACTATCTGCAGCAACTCTCTGAATGGTCCCTTACCCATATATCCAGTGGGTGAAAAGTTTTGTTAGGTGAATGGTAACAAACAAGGGGCTTCTGAGACAACTATAAACAAACGGGTGATGCTGGTATGGGTTTAACACGTATTTGCCAGCATGACTTGAGATAATTCCAAAATTATTGCTGCAATGAAGAATTTGAGTTATGAAGAATAGATCTTATATATTTGTATGTGGTTGGATGATCAATAAAATGTTGTGGTTGCAAGTCAGAGGGTTGGAACATTAATTCATTGTTCATAATTTTGAAAACTACAGAAAGGTATTTTTAGAGAAAAATATCCTTTGCAATAGATTTTTTTTGAAGTGTGTGCATAATCTTTTCTAACAGCTTTAATATAGCTCAGGGGGCTTACAACAAACCATTTATTATTACTCACTGAAAAATAAATGTCACTTAATAACCACTGACTTATAAAGGTTATTAAAATTGCAACAGCATATATTCAAATTACAGTAACTGGTTCTGATGACTTTGGATAGATTTTTCTGCCTAATAACTTTATTCTGAAGTTTCAACTGAATTATTTTTGTGACTTTTTTATTTTTAGAAAACAAATAAGGGAAACTTTGCATTTTGCATGGAGAAAATATAATGATGATTCTTTGTACTTCCTAATTCTGTGTTTGGAATTGGTGTTCCAGGGTGCAGTATGCTTGTTTGTTCACTGGTTGAAAGAAGTAATTTGATTAGAGCATAAAACTCAATTTATTGTTATTATGGAGCAAATAGTGCTTATATTCACTTATTTATGAAGTGTGATGTTTATATTTGCTGTATAAAGTATAGATAAATATTTAAAAATTATCCACATAAGAACTTTCTGTATACTGGTCATATTTTCCATTTAAATCTCTAAGATGCATGCAAATACAAAAAGGATGACTATATGATATAGCAAAACTGTCCTTTAAGGTTGAGAAAAATTTTACATATACATATTTTTTTATTTTCATACTTTTATTTCTTTATTTTTTAAAATTCTATTTCATTGGTTATGTTATTACAGTTGTTCTGATTTTGCCCCCATTTCACCTAGCACCTCTTCAGGTAATCCCCCCATCATTGTTTATGTCTGTGGTTCACCATATAAGTGCTCTGGCTACCCCATTTCCTACACTGTACTTTACATACCCCTGGCTATTCTGCAACTACCTATTTGTACTTCTTAATCGCCTCACCGCTTCACCCATTATCCTCACACCCCTCTCATCTGGCAACCATCAAAATGGTCTCCACATCCGTGATTCTATCTCTGTTCTTGTTTGCTTAGTTAATTTTTTTAGATTCAATTGTTCATAGACATATATTTTTTGCCATTTTATTGTTCATAGTTTTGTTCTTCTTTTTCTTAATTAAGCCCCTTTAACATTTTGTATAATAATGGTTTAGTGATGATGAACTCCTTTAGTTTTTTCTTTTCTGGCAAGCTCTTTATGTGCCCTTAGATTCTAAAAGATATCTTTGCTGGGTAGAGCAATCTAGACTGTAAGTACCTGATTTTGATGACTTGGAATATTTCTTACCAGCCCCTTCTAGCCTGCAAAGTTTCTTTTGAGAAATTGGCTGACAGTCATATTGGAACTCCCCTGTAAATAACTAATTGCTTTTCTCTTTCAGCTTTTAAGATTCTCTCTTTATCTTTAACCTTTGGCATTTTAATTATGATATGTCTTGGAGTGGGCCCCTTTGCATCCATCTTGTTTGGCACTGTCTGTGCTTCCTGGATTTGCATGTCTATTTCCTTCACCAAATTAGGGAAATTTTCTTTTATTATTTTTTTCAAATAGATTTCTAATTTCTTACTCTTTTCTTTTCCTTCTGTCATCCCTATGATGGGAATATTGGAACACTTGAAGTTGTTCCAGAGGCTGCTTATACTATTCTCTCTTTTTTTTTCTTTTGTTCTGATTGGATGTTTTTTGCTTCCTTATGTTCCAAATCATTGATTTGATTCTCAGCTCCATTCAATCTACTGTTGTTTCCCTGTAAATTGTTCTTTATTTTGATTAGTGTATCCTTATTTCTGACTGGACCTTTTTTATACTGTTGAGGTCCTCACTAAGCTCCCTGAACATCCTTATAACCAGTGTTTTGAACTCTGCATCTGATAGATTGCTTATCTCCATTTCATTTAGTTATTTTTCTGGAGCTTTGATCTGTTCTTTCATTTGGGTCATGTTTCTTTGTCTGCTCATTTTGGCAGCCTTCTTGTGTTTGTTTCTATGTATTAAATAGAGCTGCTTTGACTCCATGGCTTGGTAGTGTGGACTAATGTAGTAGGTGTTCTGTAGGGTCCAGTGGCACAGCCTCCCCTATCAACCAAGCTAAGTACTTGAGTTGCACCTTTCTAGTGGGCTGAGTAACCCTGCTCTTATAGTTGAGCCTTGGTTGCTGTTGGCAGATCAATGGGAGGGATTTACCCAGGCCAGTCAGCTGCAAGGATAGGCTGTGACCACTGACCACCACATTCTGCCCTCCGTGGAGGATCAGCTGTTTAGGGGCAGGGTAGTGGTGTTCCTACACAGTATGTAGATGTCCTCTCACTGTGATGGCCCTAGGATTTAGTGGGGGGATGCAGGCCAAGGTCAGCTGTCACCTGTATTTTCCCTGGGGCTACCCTGCCTGAACTATAAAGCAGTCTGAGATGGACTAAGAGATTCCCAGGCAGAGCCAAGATGTTAACCTAGGCCTGGGTCTTGGGCCTGGGGTTCACTGAGGCCAGCTGTTGCTTGTTTGATAAGATTTAGGACATGGTGAAGCATGAGTCAAGGCCAGCCATTCATTTGGAAAAGCATCTTGGGTGGGGTGGAGTCTCTGGGTATCTCCCAGGTGGGTCAAACAGTGTTATCTAGGTCGATGTACTCTCAGATATGGCACCAACTTGCTGGCTTGGTGGCTCTGTTGAGGGAGGGCTAAAAAACAGACAATAAACTCTGCTCATCTTGATGCCGGACACTTCAGTTTCTCCCTGTGTACCACTGGTGCGTTTCAAGTTGCTGCCCCAGTGCTGGATCTCAGAGGGAGTGAGTCTGAGTAGGTGAGTTCATGTGGGGATTCTTTAAGACAAACTGATTGAGGTTCCAGAAATTTCTTCCACCAACTTGTTCCTAATTGGTCTTTGCAGCCAGAAATTGTGGGGACTTAGCTTCCTGGCATTGGAACCCTGGGCTGAGTTGCCTGGTGTGAGGCTGGGACTCCTCACACCTGAGATATCCCTCCTGAGTTTTTATCCATCACACATGGATGTGGGAGCAGCCTGTCCACATCTTTGTCCCTCCTCCAATCTGGATGGATGTGGTTTGTTCAATTCTGTAGTTGTCAGACTTCTATTCAACTTGCTTTCTCATGGTTCTGAGGGATGGTCATTTTATATTTTAGCTGTAATTTTGATGTGGCTGTGCAAAGAGGTTAGCCATATCTGCCTACGCTGCCATCTTCACCAGGAATATGTGTGTATATGTATGTGTATATGTATATGTATATGTGCATGTGTGTGTAGGACAAGAAAGATGGCAGCTAAAACACATGACTGCTGTGCTATGTTTTAATTCCACTTTAGATAACTACCTTTCCTGAATCAGCAGCTGCTAATTTGGTAGAGGTGTGGGGAGACGGGGCCCTAGAAGTCTTGAGCTCTTCTGGGTCTGGAGGGAGAGGGCTATACTGAAATTTTCCCCTCTAGAAGGGACAATAGCTTGTGAACAAGTAGCAAATAGTCACGAAGCAACAATCAGAGAGAATATTTATACTAATTTTAAATCATGGAGATTTATGTAATTATCTCTAGAGGGTCTATTGGTTTACCTAGTACTTGAGAAGCTACAGAGGAATCTAATGAAATAGGTTGGGTTCAGTGGTCTCTGCACTGTGGATAGAATGGCTAGAAGATTTATCTTTGCAGTTGAAGGAGAGAGACCGTCTATGTTGTCAGACAGGGTCCTGGTGGCTTGCTGGCTACTCTGCAGCTACCCCGTACAGGTAGAGACCACTGAGATCACCTCTACCTTTGGAATTACACTGCCTAAATTACCCCAATGTTTGTCTGAACTCCTGTGGGTAGACAAAGAAAATATCAACTCACTTAAAAGGATACAACAGCTATACAGACAAAGAACCAGAAGAAAAACAGAACTATTGGAAGAAAGAAAAAAAATTCAATTTAAAATATGAGTAAAGTTTAATGACTTAACTTTACACCTAGAAAAAGAAGAGCAGACTAAACCAAGCACTAGAAAGCACCTCCTCACCATGACAAAGGGCATTTACAGAAAACCTACAGCTGACATCTTACTCAATAGTGAAAGAATGAAAGCTTTTCCTCTAAAATCAGGAAGAACATAATGATGTTTGCTTTTACAGCTGGTATTTAAAAATTTAAAAAGTGTCCAAATTGGAAAGGGAAAAGTAAAACTAAATTTCCAAGTTATATAATCCTGTATATAAAAATATCAAAATCAATACACACAAAAAACTTATTGGAAATAATAAATAAATTCAGCAGGGTTTCTGGGTACATGATCAATGCACAAAAATCAGTTGTATTTCAATACACCAGCAATAAACAAGCAGAAAAAGAAGTTGAGTGATGATTCCATTTACAATAGCATCCAAAGAAATGAAATATCTTACAAAAATTCATCAAGGAGATGAAAGATTTATACATTGAAAACTATAGAGCACTGCTGAAAGAAACTAAGGAAGACCTAAATGTGTGAAAAGGCATTTATGTTCATGAATTGGAAGACTTAATATTGTTATGATGTCATTACTATCCAAAGAAACACATCACAATTTCTATCAAAATTCTAATGGCCATTTTTGAAGAAATTTAAAAGGTAATTCTCAAAATTCTTATGACATTTCAAAGGGCCCTTAACAGTCATCAAACAATCTTGAAAAGAACAAAGTTGGGCTCTGGCTGGTATGGCTCAATGGACTGAGTACCAGCCTGTGAACCAGAGGGTTGCCAGTTTGATTCCAGGTCAGGGCACATGCCTGGGTTGCAGGCCAGGTCCCCAGTTGGGGGTGTATGAGAGGCAACCACACATCAATGTTTCTTTCCCTCTCTTTCTCCCTCCCCTTCTCTACAAATAAATAAATAAAATCTTTTTTTTAAAAAAGAACAATGTTAAAAGACTCATACTTCCTATTTTAAAATTTCCTATAAAGCTAAGTAAAAATATTTTTTGTGTGGTATTGACATGAGAATAGACATATAGATTCATAAGATAGATTTGAGAATCCAGAAATAAACATATACAACTATTGCCAATTATTTCAACAGTCATACCAAAATCATTCAGTGGGGGAAGAACAGTCTCTTTAACATATATTGGTAGTACTGGTTGACTAGGGATCCTGGCAGCAGGTGGGTGTCCCTGTGGCCAAATTACAGCCCAGTTCCTGGATGCCTGTGAGGGTCTGTGATTGCACAAGAACAAGGCCATATTCCAGAGCACATGCCTATAAGTAGCAAATTAAAAAAACCTATGACAGGTCAAGAAAGAGACTGTGAAAAAAAGGAAAAGGAATATTTTAGTACCCTTCCTTGCATATATTTCCTGAGTTCTCAGTAAGGGACCCTCATTTCCATTGGCCTCCCACATTGTGTAGCTGGTATCAGGAAACACAGTATAAAAGGATGTGTAACTTGCGATTGTGAACAGAGTATAGTCAAATGTCATCTTATTTGGGGCCTTTGTTTTAGCCTGATTAGTCAGGTAATGCTTTATTTCCAGTTCCATGGACTTATAAACATTTTCTGTTTTCCCTTTCAGGATAGAGAAAAGCTATTGATAGCAAAGTTTTTGAAAATAAAAGCAGTTTTAGGTTCATGAGATTGTTTCTTCCTTGTACAAGACCTTTGGTTCATAAGAAAGTATGATTTGTAGTTCTTAATTAATCCTCAAAGGATATTTTTTTTTACTCAGAAAAAATTAAGGAGCTATATTTAAATATGGTAGGGATTATCTGCCCCAAATTAAAGCAAATATCACTCTAAATAATGAAAAGCTAAAAATGAAAATTACTGTAATTATAATCCAGCTTGTTTTGGGGAGTCTGGGGAATGCAGTAAATCAGCAAAGTGTGTCAGAATAGAGATCACAGTACATATGTCACTTTAATATATGAAAGATGGTTTAGAAATTTTGGGAGGAAAGTACATTTGTAAATGGAACAGTAGGTTATCTATTTGGAGAAAAATAGAATCATCCCTTACCTTTTGTAAATTACAGAATATAACTCCTACCCTTCAAGACAGCATGGATGGAACTGGAGAGCATTATGCTAAGTGAAATATGCCAGGCGGTGAAAGATAAACACCATGTGATCTCACCTACCAGTGGAACCTAATCAACAAAACAAACAAGCCAGCAAAATAGAACAAGAGACAAGGAGATAGAGAACAAACTGACAGTAACCAGAGGGGAGAGGGGAGATGGATAATGGGGGAAAGAAGGGGAATGGTGGTCAAGGAACAAGTATAAAGGACCCATGGACAAAGACAACAGGAGGAGGAAGATTGAATGTGGGAGGTGGGGGTGGGTAGGGTGGGGGACAGTAATGCGGGGAAATGGGGCAACTATAATTGAACAACAATAAGAAGATTTTAAAAATAAAAAAAGATGAAGTAAAAACAACACAAATTTTAAAAGGAAATTTAAGAGAGTAGATGTTGAGGTATTAGAGATAAAGTTTTAATCAAGATGAGAACCCCCAAACTGGTAAACAACCATGTATGCTTCACCATATAAAAATGTTTAAAAGTAGCAAGATAAAGGATGGCCAATGGACACATGAAAAGATATTCAACATCACTAATCATCAGGGAAATGCAAATCAGTACTGCAATCAGACACCACATCACACCTGTCAGAATGGCTATCCCCTAAACGTCAATGAATAACAAGTGTTGGTGAGGATGTGGAGAAAAGGGAACCATAGTAGAGTGTTGGTGGAATAACAAATTGGTTCAACCACTGTGGAAAATAGTATGGATCATATAATTTGGAAATACTCAGTAATTGTATTCCTGGGTATTTAGCAGAAGAAATAACACCAATTCAAAAAGATACGTGCACCCCTATGTTCATTGCACCATTGTTTACAATGGTGTCCACTGATAGCTGAATGGATAAGAAAACTTGGTACATACATGCAATGAAAAATTACTCAGCAATAAATAAAATCTTGCCATTTGTGACAACATCAATGGATCTAGAGGTTATTTTGCTAAGTGAAAAAACACAGAGAAAGACAAATACTGTATAATTTTACTTACATGTGAAAAATAAAAAACAAAGCAGAGTCACAGAAAGAGAGAATAAACTGATGATGGTTGCCAGAAGGGAGGGGATGGGTGGATGGGTGAAAAAGGTGAAGGGGATAAGAAGTATAAACTCTCAGTTATAAAATAAATAAGCTACAGAGAGGTACTGTGCAGTATAGGGAATATAGTCAATGATATTGTAATAACTTGGCATGGTGACAGATGGTTACTAGACAGTGTGATGACCACATTGTAAGGTATACAAATGTCAAATCATTATGTTGTACAACTGAAATTAACATGCTATTTTATGCCAACTGTAGTTTCATAAAAACTTAAAAAATAATACAATAAAAATAGCAAGGTACCAAAACCAAGGTAAATACAAGAGAAAATGTGAAAAAAAGATTTCCAAATTTATAGAAGCTTTATCTATAATATATAAATAACTCATAAGTTATTAAGAAAATGAGTAAAAATGGAAAAATGAACAAAGACTATGAAGGCAATTCACAGAAGAGTAAATTCAAAATTGCTAATAAATGAATGAATATGTACTCAACCATTTTTATGAAAGGAAATGTAAAATAATGCAAAATTAGGTTATTACTTTGTATCTGCATGGCAAAATTTAGAAGAAGGATTTATAGGAAAGGGTATTCTGAAACACTGCTGGTAGATATATGAATTATTTTCAGGAAAATTGTGAATATCTATTAACATTAAGAATAGTCCATGCCCCATGACTTTCAGATCTCATTCCTATCATTGTTCTCCTAAGTTTAAGAAGTAGTGAAGTGAAGTATACACATACAAGAAAATATATATAGTGGCCAAAATATATATAAAATGGATGAATAATTTCTGAACATCTTTATTGTAGAGTATCCTATAGCTATTATAAACACTGACTTAGGCCTATACCAGTTGACTGAACATTTATTTCTATTGTGTGTATGTGTGTGTGTATATGTATATATATGTATATATACACACACATATATATATGTGAAAGCAGGTGCAGAGAAATGTGTATATATCACCCCCTCAAAATATATAATGCACATAAGATGCTATAGGAGGTCTATCTGGAAAAAGTTGAGCCATTGTTAATATAATGAGAATGGTTTATGTGACATTGATGTAGCCTGGAGGCCAAGGAGAGTGGAATGGAATGCACATGCATGAAAAATGATGACGTAACTGTACTAGTCAGCACGGCCAGTAGATGCCTTTGTGTGAGCATGTATACTGTGTGGCTATAGCATTCAAAATGACTGAGCAAGTAGAGCAACAAATCTGCCTCAAATTTTGAATTAAATTTGAATATTCCTCCACAGAAACTATTTGGATGATTCAGAAGCCCACAGCTATGGGCAATTGGTGATTGGCAGCTTCATCACGACAACACACCCACTCATGCATCACGTCTTGTGCAATTTTTGGTGAAACATCAAGTCACCCATCAAGTGACTCAGTCCCCCTACAGCACAGATTTAATGCCTTGTGACTTCTGGCTTTTTCCAAAACTAAATCACCTTTGAAAGGGAAGAGATTTTAGATCATTGATCAGATTTAGGGAAATTTAATAGGGCAGTTGATGGCAGTTTGGAGAAGTGTGAGGTCCCAAGGTGCCTACTTTGAAGGGGACCAAGGCATCACTGTCCTATGTACAATGGTTCTTGTGTCTTGTATCTTCTTCAATAAATGTCTCTATTTTTCATATTACATGACTAGATACCTTCTGGGCAGACCTCATCGTATATATTATTATATCGGCATTTGTTTATTGAGAAGCCAATTAAAAAAAATTATAGTCTTTTGGAAAAGTTACAAAATTACAAAATCTTGTCAAAATGGACACAGACCATAGGGGAGAGTTGGGGGCAGTGGAGGAGGGTGTAGGGGTTAGTGGTGATGGACAGAGACTTGTCAGGGTGGTGAACACACAATGTGACATATAGATTATATGTTGTAGAATTGTGTACCTAAAATCTATATGATTTTGTTAACCAGTGTCACACCAATAAATTAAATAAAAAGGTAAAAAACAGCACTTGTTCCCAGACATGGACAGGATTAGCAGTCAAAACACATAGTGTAGAGTGAATGAGAGCATCGTGAGTAAGTTTATATGCAGATGAGATTGCAGGCAGTGCACGGCAGTGGGCTAGAACTGGCTCGCCTACAGGGTGCCCAGGAGCCAGCGGCCAGCGGGATTTCTCTGTGAGCTGGCTACCCTGCCCAGCCCAGCACTTCTGGCTGCATAGAGTCCACGTGGTGGTGGACAAACTCACTAGCTGCGAGCTACCAGAGTGGAAAGAGAAGGCCTTGAGGGAGGGACCCAGAAATAGCACCACAGGAAAAGGCTGGCCTGAGGCTGAAGAGGTCTGGAGGGAGCAGGGTCTCTGCCACCATGCTGTGTTATAACACAACTGCAGGCCTCTTGGCAACGCCATCCTGGAAAGATCCGGAGAGAAACTTTATCACAAACTGTCTGAGGCTCTAAAAGGTAGTAGATAGCCCTGACTGTGAGAGGCTGTGTGATTTTTGGACAGGCATGGAGAACAGGCCCCCCCAGTGACCAGTGCTATAGTTTGGAGACCACATAGGAACTCCTTTAAAAGGGGAGCTGAGTTGTGACCTAGACTTGTCAGGGACAAGGGGCTTGCATACCTATATGCTGGCCCAGTGGCTTTGCTAACCAGAAATTCAGAGGAGAAGAGTACATGAGGAACAGTAGGACCTGACTCAGTATGATTTGTGAGCAGGTGGCTGTCCAGAGTGGAGAATTTGGCCCAAACCTCCTGCAAAACAGCAGCAGACTCAGGACTGGAACACAGGAGCTGAATGCTTGAGATTTGCTGCAGCCAGCCAGATCCCTTCACAGACATGCAAGCTCAGCACCCATCTGTAGGATTACAGGCTCGGCAGATCAGCAAATCCAGGCTCTGGAGTACCCTGCTATGTATATTTATGCAGAGGAGAAAAGAAAAGTGTCTGCCATATACTATGAGCTACACAGAGTCTTGGACTCTGATCTACTAAACCCAGCAGAGCAGAGAAAATAGAGACAGGTGCAACAAGGCACTATCTTCTTTCCTGCATAGCTTCTTAACATTCATTTCTTCTGGCAGTGCCTGCACAGCAGTATACAAGATGGGGTGGGAAGAGTGACTCTCAGTCAGCCAGCTGGAGGGATGCACCCACCAAAGAATGACCCAACAACAAACAAAACCCAACTGCAACCAGAGAACCCACATAAACAGCATAAAGGGTAGCCCAAGAGCATAAAGCTCAGGAGATCAAAGAGACTGCACCACTGAACCCCAAGTTCTCCTACCACAGAAGGTCATATAATGAATACAGGGAGTCAGAGCAGATCAATCTAATGTGCAGAAACAAACAAGAAAAGTTACCTAAAATGAGGAGACAAAGAAACAATCCCTAATGGAAAGGAAAGGAGGAATCCCCAGAAATACTGCTACATGAAACTGAGGTAAGCAAACTATCAGACATTGAATTCAAAATAATGGTTATAAGAATGCTAAATAAGCTCAGTAAGAGATACAAAGAACTTCAGGGAAGCTACAAGGAAGTCTCTGAGAACTATACCAGCATGAAAAAAGACATAGAGACTATCAATCAGAGACAGGAGGAAATGAAAAATACAATATCTGAAATGAAGAACACAGTAGAAGGAATTAAAAGCAGTTTACATTAAGCAGAGGATTGAATCAGTGAACTGGAGGACAAGGTAGAAAAAAATTCCTAGACAGAGCAACAAAATGAAAAAAAAAAAAAAAAGACTCAAAAAGAATAAAGAGGGGTTAAGGGACCTGCAAGACAGCATGAAACATAATAATATCCATATAATAGGGATACCAGAAGGAGAAGAAAAGCAAGTGATAGAAAACCTGTTTGAAAAAGTAATGAAAGAAAATTTTCCTAATTTGATGAGAGAAAAAGTCACAAAAACCTGGGAAGCACAGGGGGTCCTAATCAAGTTGAACCCAAAGAGGCCCACTTCAAGACACATGATAACTAAAATGCAAAATTCAAAAACAAAAAGAGAATCTTAAAGGGAGAAACAGATAGTAACATTCAAGGGAGTTCCAAGAAAGCTAGAAGTGGATTTCTCAACAGAAACACTACAAGCCAGAAGAGATTGGCAAGAAATATTCCAAATAATGAAAAGCAAAAACCTGCAACCAAGACTACTCTACCCAACAAGGCTCTCAATTAAAATGGAAGGCCAAATAAAGAGTTTCCCAGACAAAAGAAAGCTAAAAGAATACATCTCCCCCACACCAGCACTGTAAGACAAGCTAAAGGGACTGCTTTAAGAAAATGAAGAGAGAGAGAGAGGGAGAGAGAGAGAGAGGAACACAGTTACAATGGGAAAAATGGTCATGAATAAGTATCTATCAATAACAACAAGTGTAAATGGATTAAATGCTCCAATCAAAAGACATAGGGTAGCTGAATGGATAAGAAAATATGACAACCATATATGCTGTCTACAAGAGACCCACCTCAGAACAAAAGATACACACATATAAAAGTGAAGGGACAGAAATAAATATCCAAGCAAATGGATGTGAAAAAAAAAAAAAAAAAACCAGAGTAGCAATACTTATACTAGACAAAATAGATTTCAAAACAAAGGCTATAAAAAGAGACAGAGGACACTTCATAATACTTAAGGGAAGAATCCATCAAAAAGATATAACTATTTTAAGCATATAAGTATCTGACATAGGAGCACCCAAATATATAAAGAAAATCTTGGAGGACTTCAAAAAGATATAGACAGAAACACATTTATAGTATGGGATTTTAACACCCCACTATTAACAATGGACAGGTCTTCCAAACAAAGAGTCAACAAGGATATTGTGGAACCGAACAACTCTAGATCAAATGAACTTAATTGATATATTCAGAACCTTTCATCCCAAAGAAGCAAAATATACAGTCTTTTCAAATGCATATGGAACATATTCAAAGATGGACCACATGGTAGGACACAAAACAAGCCTCAACAAATTCAAGAAAATTGAAATCATATCAAGCATTTTCTTGGATGACAACAGCTATCAACTAAAAACTGACTTCAAGGAAAAGACTCAACACATTCAAATCCATGGAGACTGAATAGTGTGCTATTATACAATGAATTGGTTAAAAATGAGATTAAGAAATCAAAAAGTTTCTGGAAACAAATGAAAATGAACACCCAACAGCGCAAAACCCATGGGACATAGTGAAGGCAGTTCTGAGAAAGAAGTTTATAGCAATATAGGTCTACCTAAAAAAGAGAAAAATTTCAGATATACAACCTACCCAACATCTACAAGAACTAGAGAAACAACAACAAACAAAGCCCAGAGTGAGCAAAAGGAAGGAAATAAGATCAGAGCAGAACTAAATGATTTAGAGACCAAAAGAACAACTCAGAGGATCATTATCTAGGAGCTGGTTCTTTGAAAAGATTAACAAAGTTGACAAGCCTTTAACCAGACTCATCAAGAAAAAAGGAGAGAGAACCCACATAAAATCAGAAATCAAAAAGGAGAAATTGCAACCAATATAACAGATATACAAAGGATTGTCAGAAATACTATGAACAACTATATGCCAAGAAATTTGACAACCTGGGTGAAATGGATAAATTTCTTTTTTTTAAAGATTTTATTTATTTTATCTTTAGAGGGGAAGGGAAGGCGAGAGGGAGAGAAATATCAATGTGTGGTTGCCTCTCGTGTGTCCCCCGCTGGGAACTGGCCTGCAACCCAGGCATGTGCCCTGACTGGGAATCGAACTGTGATCCTTTGGTTCACAGACCCGCACTCAATCCATTGAGCTACACCAGCCAGGGCAAGGATAAATTTCTAGAAATATACAGTCTTCCAAAACTGAATCAAAAAGAAGCAGAAAGCCTGAATAGACCGATAACAACTAGTGAAATTGAAGCAGTAATCAAAAAACTCCGGACACACAAAAGCCCTGGACTGGACAGCTTCACAGGATAATTTTGCTAAATATTTAATGAAGAGCTAACTCCTAACCTTTTCAAACTATGCCAAAAAATTCATGAAGAGAGAAGACCCCCAAACTATTTTTATGATAGGTACATTAAATTAAAAACTTCTGCACAGCTAAAGAAAACATCAGCAAAATGAAAAGGAAACCAACTATATGGGAAAACGTATTTGCCAATGATACTTCAGACAAGGGTTTGATCTCCAAAATACGTAAAGAACTCGTATGTCTCCTCTCCAGGAAGACAAACAATCCAATTAAAAATTTCACTAAGGCCATGAAGAGACACTTCTCCAAGGAGGATATACAGAGGGCCCAGAGGCATACGAAAGGATCTGCAACATCACTAACCATCAGAGAGATGCAAATTAAAACCACAATGAGATACTACTTCACACCAGTTAGAATGACCATCATTAACAAATCAACCAACCACAAATATTGGCAAGGATGTGGAGAAAAGGGAACCCTAGTGCACTGTTGGTGGGAATGCAGACTGATGGGGTCACTGCTGAAAACAGTATGGAATTTCCTCAAAAAACTAAAAATGGATCTGCCTTTTGATACAATGATCTCACTGATGGGGTTATATCCTAAGAATCCTGAAACAATTCAAAAGAACCTATGCACCCCAATTTTTACATCAGTGTTATTTATAATAGCCATGTGCTGGAAACAGCCTAAGTGCCCACCGCAGATGAGTGGATCAAAAAACTGTTGTACATTTACACAATAGAATACTTACACAACAGAAAGAAAGAAGGAACTTCTACCCTTCATGACAGTATGGACAAAACTGGAGAGTATTATACTAAGCAAAGTAAAGCAGGTGGCACAAGACAAATACTGTATGATCTCACTTATTAGTGGAACCTAATGAACAAAACAAAAAAAATAAACAAACAGAATCAGAGATACAGAAGTAAGGAACAAATGGTCAGCAACCCAAGGGGAGTGGTGAGGGATAATGGGAGAAAGAAGGTGAAGAGTGTAGTCAAGGACATGGACAACAGGGTTGGGCTTTACTATGGGAGTGGGGGTGGGCAGGTAGGCAGGGCAGGGGTAGCAATGGGGGAAAATTGGGAAAATTGCAATTGGACAACAATAAAAAAAGTAAGAAAGATTTAAATAAATAAATACATAAAAAGTTAAAAAACATATGTATAAAAGTTGAACTATAAAAATATCTTTTTACCTTTTCCCTATGCTACTATTAAGTTTGATGTGCATTCTTCTTCCAATACTTTTTCTACACACATTAGTTTGTTTTTCATTAAACATAGAATAGTATCCTGTTCTTTGTAATTTTATTTCACTTGCTTGCCCTCTCCTCCAATATAACAGCAAGTCTTAAAGATCCTTTCTCTTCTTTCCAATAACCATGCATCTAACTTACTCTTCAAAGGCTATTTCATAAAATGAATATTAAATAACTTTTTGAATTTTTCCCGTATTTCTAAATAAATAGGTTGTCTTCAATTTTTGGTACTATCAATATCAATAAACAAAATTCTTTCTCTAGGAACTCTTCCTGTCCTCCTGCTAATGACCACCAGCAAGTAAATTGTGCTCATTGCTTGCTGCATTAAGAGAGTCCCCATCATGGAGAACCACGGGGGAATCAAAGTAAGTGGGATTCAGAAAGCACTTTGAAAGATTTGGGTTATGGTTAGGTAATTATGGGTAAGATTCTAAGAAGCTGTGGGGCTTTTTTGTTTGCTTGTTTTGCTTTGGTCTCACTTCATCACAGTCACAAAGAGACCTAGTCTAATGCTGGTGTTCTGTCAGATTATGTCCAACAGAAGAACACCTCTGTCTGGCTTTAGGCTTTAGGCGAGTAACTAATACCACCAGGGCCTAGCTGCAAGTGTGAGGCCAGTTCCTGCATGTCAGGGGCTGCTTTTCTCTTTCTCAAAATCAATCCTACAGAAATATTTATAAAAGTGTCAGGATCAAGGAGTATGTGTATTTTAAATTTTAAAGATATTCCCAAGAGGCTGTATCAATATATACCTACCAACAAGGGAGGGGTGATGAAAGAAGAGATGGGAAGCCCTAGTGGGAAATTTCTTCTAATGAATAACTTTGCTTAGAGCTGATGCATGTAGCCATGATGCTTTCATTTATTTCTCTGAAGAGAAAGTAAGTAGGAGAAAAAACAGGGAAAATCTTCATTACCTAGAACCTTAATCAAAGCTTTTTATCTCTGTCTTTGGATTTGGTTCAGCATGTCACTAAAATGCAAAACAAGAGCAAAGGCTCATGATTTTTTCATATCTTTGTCTTTAATTTCCTACTAAATTAGGAAGAAAATATTTTGTTATGAATAATCCTGTAGAAATATATCATTCTATTAGAAGTGGAGCCTTTTTCTGCCATTTTTTCCCTGAGGTAACAGACTTGCTGCTTTTACAACTACAGGGTCTGGCAGAAGTAACGCCATTGAGTGTGGTTGGCAGGGTACGTGAGTGTCTCACATGAGATGGACAGCAATTTGAACATTTCACCTAAAATATCCTATGGTGTGCTTAAGTGTGATAGTGTTATGTTACAGAATTACATGCTTATGATTTTGAAATAAAATATGTTTATTCAATAAAAAGGGGTGATATTTGTGCTGGACCCTGTACTGTATCTGGTAGTTGATATAGTTTGTTATCACTTTCAATTTTAACTGATTATCTATTATATTTCTTGTTCAGGATTTAATTAGTATTAAACCAAGGAGGTAAGAGGAAAGAGTTGTTTCTTGCAGAGAACAAAGAATGGAAAAAAGAAAAAAGAGAGAGTATGAGAATAGCATTGCAGAGCAGCATAGAGAGGTATCACAAACCCATTAAAGAGTCCGTAAATGGGAATTAGGCAAAATTAATTCCCTACTGCATACATATTTTTGGTAGAGAAATTTAACATATTGGCTTGTGCTGTATAAAGGCTACATGAATTCCCTTAGCTTTGGGAATTCGAAAGGGGGAAAAGAAGAAAATATCATATTAAATATGATCCTGATGCTACATGATGTCTTGAAAAATGCCATTTTCTATAGGGGTAACAAAATTTTAGTTTGTCTGAGAGTCATCCTAACAACACTTTTAATATATAAGCAGAGATTGCTTTGCTTAATTCTATGATGTGCCAACAATTTTTCTTTTTCTTTTTTTTAGACAAATTAATAGTCTTCATATCACTGCAGTTGTAGCAAAGCAATCACTATACTTAAGGGCTTCTCAATGTTTAAAAATTAATTTTTTCCGCTCTTAATTATCACCTGTCTCCTCTTCTTTTTACTTGGTCATTTGTTTTAATTCTCCCCATAATGGTAATAAAGACCTCAAAAATAGAGTTAAGCTGAAGACTAAACTTGTTTTATTCTAAATGCATTTCTAAGATAACAGAGTCTCAAGGCCTGTCTTTTTCTGGCCTTATCCTACGCATTTGTTTTAGAAAACCCAGAGAAGAAATGTCTTCTCTCTCCATCTAGGGCCTAAATAATTGACTACTTTTTCACAATTAGCTGGCCTTAAAACTCATAATTTTCAGAGGCAGAAACAAGTTAAAAGATTTTTCTTTTTTTAAACATAGCCTTTTTTATTTTTATTATGTTTTTGAAATAGATCGGGTATTTAATTAGGCTCTGCCTAAGAAATTTGGAACACTAGTTTGTGAGGATAAATCTGATTTGTGAGAGCAAACACAGATCGGAGGTAGCCTGGGAGCTGAGGGACTGCTTTGATTTTTGGCAGAATTGGCAAGTTCATGGCTTTCTGATCAACCTTGTGCTGCTCTGTCATCTAGTTGTCTTTCTCTGTGAAGAGCTCACCCTCCTGGTGCCTGGGCTTGTGCAGCTTCTAGAAGCAAACACCACTGAGACGTTTAGGGGATTTTCACACCACTGATAGCAATTTTGGTGACAATGGCAATGAAAAATTTCTGGTGTGCCTTACACAGAGATTCTCAATTGACAGACAGAGATCTAGTGACAGGCAGTAAGCCGCTGCTCAATTGCTTCAAGAAAAGCCCCCTCTTGCCTCTGTGGTTCCCAGTGAGGATGATCAGGTGATCTCAGGAGTGACGCTGGCTGCAATTTTCTCACATGCTGACTGACAGGTTTCTTGCTGGGGCTCAGCAGCTTTCAAGGCACAGCTTCAGTAAACTAATGCCTAGGCACTTTGCAAACTTTCACCACGTGGGTATCACCATTCTTGTAGCTACCACCTGGTTTTGTGACAGAAGCATGAACCCCATCCTTTCATACCTTTTCAACCTTGAATTTGGCTGCCGAATACTTCCACTTGTACACGGCCTTTGGGGAATACATAGCCAGTGGGGAATATCTGCCGGTTCCTCTGACTCGGACAGGGTTTCAGCAGCAGCAGGGCTTCCCCTTTTTGGATATCTTGGCCTTGAAGTTACCCTTGTTAATCTGCCACCAGCATTAGCCTTTATGGCTTCATGTTTCTTCTCCTTAGTATCCCTTTTCACCAGCCATTTTGCAAGATGGGAAAGAAAAAGGCTTTTTATAAACTTTTAAGTTGACTTAATTTTTTTTTTGTTGTAGTATATAACAAAATTTATCATTTTAACTATTTTAAGTGTATAATTGGTTGGAATTAAATGCTAATGAGTTAATTTTAGGTAATAGTTTGTACATTGCCATCTTGTTTATTTGCTATTTTCTGCTTGTTGTTTCAAAATTCCAGTAAGTTAAGATTCATCATCAGGGAGTTCCGGCCAAGATGGAGGTGTAGGTAGAAACCCTTCTCTTCCTTGCACAACCAAAAGGAGGATAACAATCAATCTAAAATCAATAAATAACCAGAAACGCCAGAAATTCAAACTGCACAGAACTCCAACAACCAAGGAATTAAAGAAAAAATCAACCAGAGCAACCAGACCAGTAAGGTGGCAGACTGCGAGGGCTGGGCTAGCTGATGGCAAAACAGACTCAGAGCTGTCTGTGGACTACAGCAGGGTTTGCCGGGGTGGTTGAAGCTCATCTAACAGGAGAGTTGAAAAGTGTGCTAGGGACCAGCAGGCCAGCTGTACTGTTCCCTCTCTGGCACCTCCCCCACAGGCAGCGTTGTGCCCTGCAGCAAGGAGGATTGCCCTGCCTGGGTGAATACCTAAGGCCCCGCCCCCTTACAACCTATCAGCTGTGCCAAGACAAAGATATATGGCCCAAATGAAAGAACAGAGCAAAGTCTCAGAAAAAGAACTAAGTGAGGAGCTCGCCAACCTATGTGATGAAGAATTTAAAGCCCTGGTAACCAAAATGCTCACAGACCTGATTGAGCTTGGTAGAAAAATGAAAAAACAAATGAAGATACCCAAAATGAAATAAAGCAAAATATTCAGGAAATCAACAGTGACAAGAAGGAAACCAGGTCTCAAAGCAAAGATTTGGAACAAAAGGAAAAAAACAAACATCCATCTGGAGCAGAATGAAGAAACAAGAATTCAAAAAAAGTGAAGAGAGTCTTACAAATCCCTGGGACAACCTGAAATGTTCCACTATTCGAATCATAGGGGTGCCAGAAGGAGAAGAACAACAGCAAGAAATTGAAAACTTATTTGAACAAATAATGAAGGAAAAGTTCCCCAATCTGGCAAAGCAAATAGACTTCCAGGAAGCCCAGGAAGCCCAGAGAGTCCCAAAGAAGTTGGACCCAAAGAGGAATATGCCAAGATACATCATCATTAAGTTACCCAAGAATAAAGACTAGGAGAGAATCTTAAAAGCAGCAAGAGAAAAGGAGAGAGTTATCTACAAAGGAGTGCCCATAAAGCTATCAGCTGATTTCTCAAAAGAAACCTTCTTGTAGGCAAGAAGGGGCTGGAAAGAAGTATTTGAAGTCATGAAAGGTAAGGACCTACATCCAAGATTACTCTATCCAGCAAAGCTTTCATTTAAAATGGAAGGGCAGATAAAGTGCTTCCCAGATAAGGTAAAGTTAAAGGAGTTCATCATCACCAAAACATTATTATATGAAATGTTAAAGGGACTTACTAAGAAAAAGATAAAAAATATGAACAATAAAATGACAACAAACTCACAACTATCAACAACTGAACCTAAAAGAAAAGAAAAACAACAAAAACAAAAACTAAGCAAACAACCAGAACAGGAACAGAATCAGAGAAATAGACATCATGTGGAGGGATTTCAGTGGGGAGGGGGGAAAGAAGGAATATGAGGGAAAAGTTACAGGGAAGAAGAAGTGTAACTGGTAGGCATAAAATAGACGGGGAGAAATAAAAATGGTATAGGAAACAGAGGACTCAAATAACTTATATGTACAACCCATGGACAAGAACTAAGGGGGAAGAGGAATGCTGGAGGGTTGTGGGGGCAGGGCGGAGGGGGGGAAAAGGTGAAAAATTGGGAAAACTGTAATAGCATAATCAGTAAAAAATACTTTAAAAAAGATTTATCATCAATATTATCAGGGGCTACAAAAAACAAAACAACAATCCCCCCCCCCCAAACCAAACCTTTGTCCACAGCCCAAACTCCAGGAAAATTACTTGCTGACTAGTTTCAAAGAAGGTGAGGTGATGGGACTCCCCTCTCTATGAATATGATGGAAAGTGATACCATCCAAATATAACTATTTTTATTTAGGGCCCTGAGAAGTGATTTTAATATCTAATCTAAATATTAGAAAGTAGAAAGTAGACATTATTTTTCCCAACAGAAAGCATGACTTGCAGGATCTTCCTTGCTTCTGTTTCTTGCCATTGTTAATCTTGAGTAAATTATCTTGTGGGAGAAAAGTCCAACATCTCTTGGTCCCCTACTTTAAACTTAGTAAAAGTTTTTCAGATTACGTGTAGAGAACATATTTTTTTTTTCATGGTAAGTAGTCTCAAAGCCAGGTTTTCCAAGTCTCTTGGCATAGCATTTAACCCATTTTCCACTAATTCCAACACACAACCTCTACTCTGAACTCAAAGCAATTAATCTCTCAGTCTCACACTTTATTTATTAATACACTAATTATTCATTTTTTCTAAATAGATTATTTTAGTTGGAAAAAAAACAAGAGAGCTGTATGATATATTATTTAAGGGAGGTTGGTGATTAGAATAAATGCCTGGGCTGGCCTGAAAACATATCTGAAGACTGGTCAGTCTCCAGGGCTTATGTTAAATATTTTCTTTGCTCTGTATTTCCACATCATTTGCCACTGTATGGATTGGAGCCTTTTACTTAAACTTCAGAGATCTCTCACAAGCAGTGTAAGCTTGGCCCTTAACCTAATTCATGGCACCTTTTTATGGCCTGTTGGCTGCCAAGTTGTTTGGTTTTTAATTTCAGCTTCCCGAGAATAAGTTGCTGGTTGGACATCTATTCACAGGCTCAAAGAATTGAAAAAATTGTAGTGCAAACTTACATGTATGCATTATGTTCACAATCGCTTGGCAGACTGATATGCTCTGAATAACCCTGAGATCATTTCTGCTTGGGATGAGACTATAATGGAGGTAAACCTATACTCCAATTTTTGCAGTTTAAATTCTTCACAAGGCTTGTTTGGGGTTAAGACTAACTTTAGAGTTCCTTTCATTGATGGAGGTGCTCTCTGCAACTTTAACAGATGGTAGAAGACTCACCAGAGGCTTTCTTCCCTACAAATTTGTTCCAGAATGTCCTTAAGCCTCAGTATTGAATGATGTTAAGAGTTAATAAGCAGTTAATGTTATTTTAAAAGGGTTAAAAGTTGTTATCATGTGTTCAACAATCATTAGAGCAAGATATTTTCCTCTTTATATTTAAAAAATCAAAAGAAATTGGCTTTACTAAACAAGAGGAGGAAGGCTTTAAGTGGTGTGGTCTGACAGTAATTTGTATTAGAGTCTAGAAGAGCACATTTGTAATGTCTTGTGGTAGTACATTTATCTCTTGGTGACAGAAGGAATAATTGCTTTAGAGAGCATATCAGTGACTGTTTAAAAATTTAACTCTTTATTTCCTCACACCTAACATTACAATATTGAGAGCAGAAAAACATTGTGAGAAATCTAATCCAAGTAAGAACAGTTATGAAATATTGTTTGCCAGAAAAACATATATTGTCAATTTTCAAGGAATGGTGAAGTAATAAAAATGTTTTTCATTATTTGTAGGTATATATTTATTTATGGATATTGCTATCACATACTATTTTCATTTTTTGCCTGTTTTATCTCTGGAACATGGTTTTCAAGTTTACCATGTCCATCTAAAGTGGTTTTTCTCAAAGATGAACTGTGTCTGACAAGTTGGCAATTAGGCTTTGCAATCCTTTTTTTTTTTTTAAATTTGACAGCTTTAATGGCTTCTTGAATGCCAGCTCCCTTTTATCTGTACCTTTGTGTGAAGCCTGTTCATCCTCAGGTCCTTGATTTCCCCTCAAAATATCTATTGATATTTATGTCTCCCTCCGTGTCTGACCAACAATGAGGGCAAGAATGGCATCTCATAGGACCTCATCAAAATGTTCAGTGCTCAGGTACAAGTGATGAGGCATCTCACGGTAGGGGATCGTAAAACTTACTGTTTAAACTGGTTCACTTCTAAGAGTGAAAGAGATTTAAAATTATGCTGGGGTAGCTAGTGTAAACTGTCCAAATTAAATCAGGATGCACTATTACCTTTCTTCAAGGCAACCTGGGTGGAAACAAAGATAGGACCCTACTGGAATCAACTTTTAAAGTGAATTGAGTACAGTAACCCCTCATATCTGTGGGGGATGGATCTCAATACCTCAGTGCATGCCTGAATTCATGAATAGCACTGAACTGCATACATACAATGATACCAACGTATCTAAGTTTAACTTACAAATTAGGAACCAAAAAAGATGATCACTAATAGTAAAATTAACAATTATAATAATATAGTGTAATAAAAATTATGTGAATGTAGTCTCTCCCTGAAAAAAATCTTATTGAACTATACTCATCTTTTCACTTAAAGAAAGCACTTTACAGCTTCTCATTGCCATATCCTAATTGCCAGCATCACTACTCTAGTGTTTTGGAGCAACTATTAAATAAGAGTTACTTCAACACAAACCCTGCAATGCTATGATAGCCAATCTGATAACTGAGATAGGATATTAAGTGAGTAACTGGTGGGGGTATGCAGCAAGGATATGCTGAACAAAGGGGTGAGTCACATCCCTGGTAGGATAGTGTGAGATTTCATTGTGATACTCAGAACAGCATACAATTTAAAACTTATGAATAGTTTATTTGCATAATTTTCTACTCAATATTTTCAGACCTCAGTAGGCCACAGGTAACTGAAACTGCAGAAAGCAAAGCCGCAGATAGGGGGGCACTACTACATTTCTGAATTGAACCAGTAAAGTATTTTAATCAATTTTATTATTTATAACATAATGGTAACTAAAAATTAAACATTAAATATGACTTATTTTGTCTCCCAAGGTGGTTCATCTTTTAAAAGAATAAAGGTTGTATGTGTTTATACATACATATGTCAGCATGATGCTGGTATTTATTGATCTGCTGGTATTTTTTCTGCTTAAGCCTATTGGTTTTGCACTATGTAGAAACATAATTTTGAAAAGGACTGATTTTCTAAAAGGACCAATCATGCATTGAAAGAAGGGGCTGATTTCCATACTAAAAATGCATTTGTGTTAAATGATATTTAGCTTGTGGCTGGCACATAGTAGGCATTCAATAAATATGCAGTGAATGAATAAATAAATGAGTGATGAATTCTAGCTTACCTTTTTTTAAATCTCTGTAGGACTTGTGGCTAGCCAGTATTTTCATCTGGTTCATGCTGTTTCTTCAATTTATCGAGGTCACTTTGAATTCTGATCTTTTCTTCCAAAGTGTTAGCAACCCCTTGTAACTTGGTGTCATCTGAAAAATACGACCTGTATGAAATGTGTGACTGAGTTAAGCTAGGGGTGTCATGTTGTACATTTTCTTAAACTAGAACACAGCTGGAAATTATTACACAACTGAAAGTGTACTTCATTTCATTCTTATCAGGCCAGCCTTGTCCACATTTGAGTGATGTTTTCTCTTATCATCCATAACCAATTACTCAGCTTCTTCACTAAATAAAAAAATAAGTTGCGCAATAGAGCCTCATGAACATTAGAGGTCAAGAGAGGTAATAGGCAATAGGTAAGGACATTAGAAAAATACCTTGTAAGCATATTATAAAAATTATACTTCAGGGCATACCTGTTTTATATTTCTCAATAGACAAGTCTTGACATTTAATGTATAGAAACAATCTACTATAGATAGTCCTGTAGAGCGGATGTAAACTCTCAAATACAGTCATATAACCTCTTTCAAGAATTTGGTAGAAAAATATCCTTCCACTGAGAACTTAATTCTCTTTGAGTTCCCTAACTAATTCACTATTTTGTTATCAAGAAAACTTTTATTTACATCAAGAAATAATCATAATCTTTATTACATTATTTTCAAAATACTTAGTCTTCTAAAATGCACACAGCAAAATTAAAAAAAAAACAAAGATGTATAGTAAGAGATAAACCTATCAATGTCTATATATGGAACAGGAAGGAAATAACAGAAAATTGTCTAGGTAATTGAAAATAAAATTCTTTTTTTGCCTTCTTATTTATTTGTTTATTTGACAAATGTAATCAAAGTTGCCTCACCTGAGTGTGTATTTGTTGACTCACATCAGCATTGAAACTACTAAATCCATGCTCAAATGTTAGTGGATTGTATCTACATTTTGAACTTTCATTTTCTTGTCTTTAAACATAAAAATGACTTTTTAATTTTCTTTCTATTATAGAAAAATGCAAACTGCCCTTTACTAACCTAATTCATTACTATCTAATAATTACAATTTTTTATTAGTACCAAATGCCTTTTTCATTTGGGGAAAATATAACAACACAGGTAAAAGATAATTATTTCCATGGAATAAGTTTATAAGAGAATTCCTTTTGTTTACATAACAAGAGAGAAAACACCCTTCTGATGCTAAAGACCCCACCTCTAAACCCTGTTTAAAATTCCACCAGCACGATGTGTTTTAACAGCTTGAGACTGTGGTCTCAACAACCTCTTTGATCCATAAGTGGTGGTATGTGTCTGTATGAGGAGGTACAGTTGGTACAGTTGGCAGTGTGAATTCCCAATGTTGATGATGATCTGTATGTCACAGGCTTCATTACCAACAATGCTATATGCAAATTAGTTACACCTTCATGCCAGGGTAGAACACCATTCACAGAGTAATTGCCAGCTTTTTTTCCTGGTCATTCTATACATGGAATAAAAATAATAACCACTTAGGGAACTATTTCTATAAATTAGGAGAATAAAAGCATTATGTTATACACATTTTCCCCATTATTTTTATCACAATTAGAGAGATTCATTTTTGTTACATATTTAATTCATGTAGAAATGGAATTTTAATACACCTTCAATATTTAATCTACTCTCTGCATTTTAAACACTTAGTTATTTTACATAGTTTAGTGTATGAGAACTATTTAAAATAAAATAAATTTGTTGCATATTATTTGAAAGTCTTTAAGTACCATGAATAAAATACATGATGAATAGATGGTAGGCAGTTACTCTCAGTTATGGTGGTAGTACATGGGACACAAATGTTTAAATTAATTTTTGCTTCACCTAAAAATGTTTGCTGTTTCTGAGCTTTTCTTTTGATTTATAAGAATAGTACACTTAGACCTAAGCAGGAATAATGGAAAGGATAATTGTTTCTAAAGACAGGAGCTTAAAATTCTTAAGGAGGAAGATTCAGCACCAGATTTTGAAAGTCTGTGAAGTGAGGAAAAGGTACTAATAGATGAATTAGAAACAGAAAATTTCTATTATAGCATCTGTGGGCTTTCCTCATTCCATTTAAATTTTCTCTCATTTTAGAAGTGTAGTGATATGTACTCCTACTTTCCAGTTTCACATGCAAAAATGAAGCAACTGCTTCCCTCCATATGCAAAGTGATTTGTAAATGCATTCTGTGAATAAAACACATTAAATGTCATTTGCATATAGTAGGTTAACACATATGAAAAATGGTTCACACAGTACATTAGGAAGGGAATAAACAGAAATGACTTTAAAATGCCTGCTATATTTATAACAATTTAAAAAGATAACACAGCAATGAATTTCAGGTGCATTGGACTTAATTCAGTGACAGTGTTTTCTTTGGAAGCCCTTATTTATTATTATTATTATTATTATTATTTTTGAAACACTCCTTTGCCAATTGCCGTGCTAAGCTGCCAAGATTGTCAGAGCTGACCAGGAGGTGGAGAGCTCATGCAAATGAGCACTTCCCGCGGACAACCCACAATGACTGATTCAAAGGAACACTTTAACCCAGAAGATGAGTCTGAGCTGAATGCCACCAGCCAGAAACCACTCCAGTGTTCCACATTAGGTGAGAGGTTGCCTTGAAATAATATTTACCATTCAAAATTCACGGGTTCTGTTACCACTGATGGAAGACTTCATTTTTTAAAATGTGGAATCTCTATACATTTTAAAAAATCTATCTTGAAATTAAATTTCAAGGTAATGTTTCCATTTTTCTTATCTTATATAATGCCCATTAAAAGGACTATATGTGTACATCTTTATTCCCAGGCTGTCTGAATTATATAAGGCTAAGTTGCAGTGTTTAATAATATATTGAATCTAAAATAAATGTTGAAAATTATACAATGTATGTAAGCCTCAAAGTTTTATTAGGTTTCCTAGTGTGAGCTGGCGCATGATGTAATTTTAAAGGACAGTATAACAGGAGGATGTTGAATTGGCAAGATGCAAGTCCAGCAGTATATTATAACATCGTCATTTTACCTCAGATTCTGGTTCCGTGTACACTTCCTCCTTGGGTAATTTACATAAACATGCATAGTTCATGAATTATGCATAACCTTATTTTAAATGCAGAGCTTTCAACTCTCACAGTGCACTAGTATACACACCCATTTGATTGGCTCTGCCCTGTTTTCATTACTGGCAATTTCTTGGAACACAAAAGAGGGTGAAAAGGCTGACAGGAATGGACAGTATTTTTCCTTGTGTGTGTGGGGGGGGAATATTTGTTTCCTTTAAAGGCAATTGGGGTTGCAAAGTTTTGCTTGTGATTGTTGTTCCTAGTTGTTATTTTTCCAAGGAAGAATGCATTTAAATGTCTGAGTCTACAAAAGAGCAATCAAAATCAGATACTTTATTTATTTATTTTATTTTTAAAGGATGCTGCAGAAATTGTTCTCTATTTGAATAAATGTGAGCGCATGGCTATAATGAGGAAGCAACCATTAGGTTTTTGGGGACATCCCAATTGTACTCAAAATAAATGGGCAATCTTAAAGCACTGATGGAATAGTTAGGCATGCAGAAAATATAAACATTTTAGCATTATTATTGTGTTTATTCAAGTAGAATTGAATGTTCTGATTAACGTACACATGAATCCTCCGCACTTGAGACACTGTGTGAATATTCTGTTTTCATATGAACTTGTCTATATGAAATAATTCATCCAACAATATAAAGAAGGAGAAATAGATATTTTTACAAAGGTGGCAGTATATGAAATAAAAAATAATACAGTGGGGCATGTAAACAGAACTTTAATAAGAAAAGATTTTAAACTCTGTTTACTAATCATTCTGAGATTTACTATTTCTAATATTATTAAAATAATAATGCTATGCTTTAAAAATAGTATTATAATTTTTTTCTTTTTAAATTTACTTTTCATTGTTTTATTATTTTCCTCTTATGTACCTCTGGGACTTTGTTTCTTTTGCTTTTCTTTGCTCCCCCCCAACTTTTCTTTTATTCTCTATTTTAATACATTGGTGGACATTATTTATCAAATTATGCCTAAAGTTATTTTCCCTTTTTGTTAATTTTTCCTTTTAGCTTATTTATTTTAATATGTAATTAAGCTTTTATGGTAATTTCTTTCTCTTGATAAGTTCTATACTAATGTTACAGGAAAATGGATATTTGGTTTAAGTAAAAAAGGAGAAGTATGTTCTGCTAGACTTACTTTCAGAGTTCTACCTTTGAGGACCATAAAATTTTGATTTCATTCTGTTGCAGGGAGTTACCAAGTTCTTCCTTTGTGGGTTTACATGAGAGAGAAAAACTTGTAGATTAATGACCAGAAAAAGCCTTTGGAGTCATTTTGTCATAATTTTATGCATAGTTTCAATGTACTGAACATTGATACATTCCACAGCAAAACAAGCATTAATAAATACTAGATAAAGAGGTGTGAAGCTGAAAACTTACATTTGTACTCAGCTACTGGAACTCAAAGGGGCCAGCAGCAAACTTGAACTAATGTACTTCACCAAGAGAAGGTGAAGCAATTTGCTCCAGCATTCACTCTGAAAAAGAAAATTACACCTGGCAGACCTTGCTCTCTCATTTAGAAAAAAAGACAGAAAAGTTGGAAAAGCATAAGCAGAGCTAGTCAAGCATATTACTTTGCTTCAAAAGAGTTATTCAACTTAAGTTTAGAAGTAAAGCTAAATTTACCCATGTATCTATTTTTATTTGGTAGTAAACAATACATTTTTATGTAAATAATACCTCTTTGTTTCTTTACATCTGATTTTGTTTGGTTTTACTAAATGAGTGTGAATGTGTTTAACCCAAACTATTTAACGGAAAAAAAATTACTCAGAAGGCATTTGATTGTCTGGTAACAGTCAAAACGTTTTTCATAATATTTACACTCCCTAGAATTATATATGTTTGAGTTTAATGCTCACATCCACTCTGAAATAAGTCTTGTGAAAAGAGAATTCTGTAAGCTGGAGCAGCTTTTCTACAATGGGACCCTCATGTTTCCTATAGTAGTTAGTTGTTATAGACTAGAATAGATATAGCTAATTAAAAACATCTGGAAGAGAATTCGTTTAAAAAAACTTAATTGCAATTATTGGGGTGATGTTGCTTAATAAAATTATATAGGTTTCAAGTATACAATTCTATAATTGAGTGTATCATATGTATATTGTATTGTGTTTTCACCACCCAAAGTCAAGTCTCCTTCTTTCACCAATTTCACCAATTATCCCCCCTTTATCCTCTTCCATCACCCCCTTTCCCTTGGTAGTCACCATACTGCCCTCTGTGTCTATGAGGTTTTGTTTTGTTTTGTTTTGTTTCATTTTGCTTAATCCCTTTACCCTTCTCTCACAACCAGCCAATTATGCTTCCCTCTAACAACTGTCAGTTTGTTCTCTCTTTCTACAAGTCTGTTTCTATTCTGTTTGCTTATTTTGTTTATTAGATTCCACATATAAGTGAAATCAAATAGTATTTGTCTTTCTCTGACCAGCTTATGACTGGCTTATTTCACTTAGCATAATACTATCCAGGTCCATCCATACTGTGGCAAAAGGTAAGATTTACTTCCTTTTATGGCCAAGTAGTATTCCACTGGGTAAATGTACCAAAGCTTTTTTTATCCACTCATCTACTGATGGCCATTTCAGCTATTGTAAATAATGTTTTAACGAACATGGGGTGCATATATTCTTTTGATTTAGTGTTTCAGAGGTTTTTCAATATATTCCCAGAAGTGGAATTGCTGGATCATAAGGCAGTTCCATTTTTAATTTTTTGAGGAAACTCCATACTCTTTTCCACAAACAGTGCATGATGGTTCTGTTCTCTGCATACCCAACATACACAATATAGAGCAAGAACCCTTAAGAGTCCACAAAAAACTACTAGAACTAATAAACAAAGTCAGTAAAGTAGCAAGATATAAAATAAATATCCAGAAATCAGTTGCATTATTATACACCAATAATGAACTATCAGAAAGAGAAACTGAAAAAAAATTCCATTTGCAATTACATGGAAAAAATACCTAGGAATAAATTTAACTAAGGATGCAAAAAACCTGTACTTGAAAAATTATGACAGTGAAAAAAGAAATTGAAGATACAAATAAGTAGAAACATATACTATGTTCATAGATAGGAAGAAGCAACATCATTGAGATGTCTGTACTACCCAAAGCAATCTATAGATTTAATGCAATACCTATCAAGATATTAATGGCATATTTCACATAAGTAGAACAAATATTCCAAAAATGTACATGGAACTACAAAAGACCCCAAATAGCCACAGCAATCTTGAGAAAGAAGAACGAAGTTGGAGGAATCACACTACCTGATATCAAAGTATAATACAAGGCCATAGTAATAACAAGAGCATGGTACTGGCATAAAAACAGATATATTAGATCAATGGAACAGATCTTATTGACCAGTGTTACCCCAACAAATTTAAAAAAAATAGAGAGCCCAGAAATAAAATAGAAATGAAAAAATAGAGATTGTCTATGACCACTTACCACAAGCCTCTGCCCTCCCTGTAGGATCAGCTGTGCAGGGGCAGGGTGGCGGTGCTCTGATGTGGTCTGTAGCTGTCCACTGGGTGCACAGACTCTGGGGTTTTCAGGTTGGTGCAGATCAGGGTCATCTACCACCTATGTTCACCTGGGGCTACCCAGTGTGAACTACAAAGCAATCTGCAGATGGCTGCTACTTTTGCTGGGATTGGAGATTCTCAGGCAGAGCCAAACTGTGATCCAAAGCATGCTGTTACTACTGTTGGGCCCGGGGCCACTTAGTCAGAGATACGGGGCTAGGGGCAGACTTGTAAGTTGGGTGGGGCAGAGCCTTAGGAAAACACCAGAGTGGGGCAAATAGTGTAAGCCAGGTGGATGGAGTCTCAGCTATGGCTCCCACCTGCCAGTTCTGTGGGCCTGTTGGGGAAGGGCTCAAAAAAGGCACAATAGTCTCTGCCCACATTTCTGTCTGGGAGAAAGCTGTTCATCAGGGTGAGACCTGATGCCAGACACTTCAGTTTTTCCCTGCATGGGCTAGAGGGCCTGATGTGGGGCTGGGAACCCTTGCTACTGAGATATCCCTCCCAAATTTTTATCCATCACATGTGAGTGTAGGACACACACATTCAGTGTCTCCGCATCTCCTGCCCTTCTGGTTTGATGTTGTTTCTTCAGTTTTGTAGTTTTTGGATTTCCATTCAACTTGGTTTCTGATGGCTCTGAGTGATCTTTGGTCTGTAATTTATGTAATTTTGATGTGATTGTGTGAGGAGATGAGCTGTGTTTACCTATGCCTCCATCTTCAATAGAAGTCTCTGATAATTATATTGCTAATTATATTTTGATATTTTATGTTCCACGTTAAAAACCTTAAGCACCACTTCTGACAACCCTTTACTAGTCCTACTCTCAAACTTAATCCACTAAATATCCTCTTCAATCTCTTAGATCACATTTCTTAATTCCTATATTTCCTCATTATTTATTATATTTTGGATTTTTTTTTTTTTACTTTTCCCTGCCTGGAACCATATAGCTGAATATCTCATTCACTCTTTCTTATCAATATCTCAGTTATTTGATGTTCATACTGTTTATTGCACCTATGCAGGAAAACCACAACTCTGAATCAAATTTTTAATTGTGCTTCTATGTTATTACTAGTATAGAGTAGTCCTAATTATATCAAACAAACATGTCAGTCTAAATTTGGTCAGTCCAAATTCATGATGTCTAATTTTGCCTCGGTACTTAGTGAAGCTCAACATTATTTACCTTGTATGTTTTTTACTTCTTTTCATAATTTTCTGACCAGTTTTTTCTTGGATTCCTTAAGTCATACATCTCTTTCCATCTCCTACATATTAGCATCTAGCAGGCTTTCATCATGGCCCCTATTTTATTGTTCTTCTCATATGCTTTTGTGGAAGTCCCCGTTTGTGGTTTTGACTTCTGCGTCTGTCCTAAAGACTTTCATTTCCACATCTTCCACCCTAAGTTAGCTAGGCAGAGTTTCAGACTCATTTACTCTCAATACAAAACAGGAATGATCCATTAAAATGCAAATCAGATCATGACACAACTGTCAATATCTCCCAGATGCCCCTTATTCATCAAAATTACCTCCAGAATCATGATTGGATTCTGGGAATTTTCTTTGAACACTTGTACCAAGCACTCACTCCTTTATGTTAGGTAGTGTTCAACTGACACATTCCAGTAAGGATTTTTCTGACCATTCTATTTAAAACTTCCCTTTTTCCTCAACCTCCACAAAGTACTCTCTATCATATTTCCTACTTTGTTTTTCTCCATAGCATGTATTACCATATCTATATTTTACTTTTTTATTTTACTATATACCTTCTCTCTGATTTCTTTCCTGCCCAAGTAGAGTATAAACTCTATGAGAGCAGGGAGTTTTGTCTATTTTGTTGACATATCTCCAGAGCCTATTATAATGTCTGGGAGATAATAGATGGTGAACTAAGTAGTTGAATGAGTAGAAGGATCATGGGCTTGGCATTGTAGAGAGTTCTGCAATGACATACAGAAGATTGGGCTCATAGTAGGATAATTGGCTTTCTTAAACCTCAGGAAGACTTGTAAGAAGGTATCTGGATAAAAGGAAACTTACGTGAACCTCTCTTCTTTGGTAATTGCTGGAAGGTAGGAGGAATGAAATGAAAACATTTGGGATTCATATTTTAAAAAAAGACTATTCATTAAGAAACATTAGTAATAAGACTTCTGGCCAAGATGGAGGCATAGGTAGATGCACTGTGTTTCCTCGCATAACCAAAAGAAGGACAGCAACAAATTTAAAAACAAAAAGCAATCAGAACTGCCAAAAAGTCAAACTGCATGGAAGTTCAACAACCAAGAAGTTAAAGAAAAACATTCATCCAGACTGGTAGGAGGGGCGGAGATGGGCAGCCAGGGCAGAGAGGATGCATGGCAAGGCAGTGGCTGGAGGACTGGGTGAGCAAGGTGGTAGCTACCAGAGTGGACAGTCCCACATTTCTATGCAGATAAACCAGGAGAAACAAGTGGGGAGTGAGATAGACTACATCACCCAGGGTTCCACTGTGGGAAAAGAAAACCTCAAAGCCTCTGGCTGGAGAAGTCTGTGGGGGTTGTGGTGGCTGGAGAAACTCCCAGCCTCACAGGAGAGTTCATTGGAGAGACACACAGGGTCCTAGAACACACACAAAATCACCCACCCAAAAATCAGAACCAGAAGGGCTCAATTTACTTGTGAGTATCTGGGGAAGTGACTAAAAGCTGGCTGAGAGCCCAGCAAGCAGCACTGTTCCCTCTCTGACCCCTTCCCCACATACACCTCCACAACGCAGCAATGTGGGTTGCCCCTCCCTGGTGAATACCTAAGGCTCTGCCCCTTACGACATTACAGGCATGCCAAGACAAAGAAATGTGGCCCAAATGAAAGACTATATCAAAGCCCTAAAAATAGAACTAAGCATTGAGTAGATAGCCAACCTATCTGAGGCAGAGTTCAAAACATTGGTAATCAGGATGCTCACAGAAATGGTTGAGTGGGGTCACAAAATTAGAGGAAAAGTGAAGGCTATACAAAGTGAAGTAAAGAAAAATATACAGGAAACCAACAGTGAAAGGAAGGAAACCAAGACTCAAATCAACAGTTTGGAGCAGAAGGAAGAAATAAACATTCAACCAGAACAGAATGAAGAAACAAGAATTCAAAAAAATGAGAGGCTTAGGAAGCTCTGGGACAACTTTGAACATTCTAACATCTGAATCGCAGGGGTGACAGAAGGAAAAGAAGAGCAAGAAATGGAAAACTTATTTGAAAAAATAATGAAGGAGAACTTCCCCAATCTGGCAAATGAAATAGACTTTCAGGAAGTCCAGGAAGCTCAGAGAGTCCCAAAGAAGTTGGACCCAAGGAAGCACACATCAAGGCACATCATCATTAAGCTACCCAAGATTAAAGAGAAGAAGAGAATCTTACAAGCAGCAAGGGAAAAAAAAGACAATTACCTACAAAGGAGTTCCCATAAGGCAATCAGGTGATTTCTCAAAAGAAACCTTCTTGCAGGGAATAAAGGGCTGGAAAGAAGTATTTGAAGTCACAAAAGGCAAGGATCTACATCTAAGGTTACTCTGTCTAGCAAAGCTGTCATTTAGAATGGAAGGGCAGATAAAGTGCTTCTCAGATAAGGTAAAGTTAAAGGAGTTCATCATCACCAGGCATTATTATATGAAAGGTTAAAGGGATTTATCTAAGAAAAAGCAGATCAAAACTATGAACAGTAAGATGACAATAAACTCACAGCTATCAACAACCAAACCTAAAAAACAAAACAATACAAAAAACCAAAAAACAAAAAAAACTAAGCCAACAGCTAGAACAGGAACAGAATCACAGAATTGGAAATCACGTGGAGGGTTATCAGTGGGGAGTGGGTGGGAAGAGAATGGGGGAAAAGGCACAGGGAATAAGAAGCATAAACGGTAGGTACAAAATAGATATGGGGAGGTGAAGAATAGTGTGGGAAATGGAGAAGCCAAAGAACTGATATGTACAACCCATGGGCATGAACTGATGGATGGGAGTGCTGGTGGGAGGGGGGTACAGGGTGGAGGAGAATGAAGGGGAGAAAAAAATGGGACACCTGTAATAACATACTCAATAAAATATACTTAAAAAAAGAACAAAACATTAGCAATAAGGAGGGACAATAAAAGCTTTTGCTATTTTACTAGGAAAACTTTACGCTCTATCTCTGTTTTGGCCCAGAGCCAGCCTGTGGCTCCTGCCACGCTCTCGCCCCCAGCCCTTGTCCTTTTCTGTCTTTCTCCCCTCCAGCTATCATTCGCTTCTCTTTCCTCAGTATCATTTTCTCTTATTTTTTCCTACTAATATTCTTATACAAATATATTTGTATTACAATAACATTAATAAAATAATATTCTTATATAAATATATTTGTGTTACAATCTTCTTTTCAGAAGATGATTTGATTATGCTAAGCTCTACTGGTGTAATTGATTCAGAAAAATTTGGCTGTAGCTGCAACCCCCTGCTATCTTCTTAAAATAAATCCAGCAGTCAAATAAAATAATTAAGAAAACGAAGACTCAAAATATAAAGATATTTTCACTATAGCACATTACCTAATTATCAAGGAATTCTTACTAATCTAGAAAGTTGGCTGGAGTCTCTTATGACAAAAAAAAGAAAGGGTGCAAATTGATAGTCCTTGTAGCCTTATGGCCACAAATATTTTTTTTCCTATGCTATGAATATGTAATTCTCTCTTGAAAGTTGCTGAGGTATTTGGCTCACTAGAATTCTGTGGAAATGACTGCTGTAGATTTATTAGGCACTCCATTGAAATGTATTTCCTTTGTGTTTTAAATTAGTTGCATTTTAATGTCATTGAACATGCCCTTGTTCTTGTTTCCATTTGTGGTCTTGCATCCAGTGGGAATTTATAGGGCTCAGATTTATTTAAACTATGCAGATATATTTGATCTTTCAACATACAACACATGGTAAAAATGGGCGTCTGTCCATATCCCAGAATGAAATATGAGAGAAAAAAGCACACTGATAAATTTTCCACTAAATCAGGTTTAATTAGATATCAAAAAGGAATAAAGCCTGGCAAAGTTTCCACTCTAACAGTTACAGAGATCTAAGATCAGAAAAAGAAAATAGATATTCAAGAGTATGTTATAAAATAATTCCTCCCTTTTTTATTCATGACAAAGGAAGAAAATACTTGTCATTCAGGCCATCCACTTGTTGAGAGGAAACTTCCTCTTCATTAATTCTTCCAATTTCACTTTATAAGTAGCTTAGGAAAACCTCTCTACCCAACAAAAAATTTATTAGGTTTGTAAAATATCATCATCTTGCCTAGATTAGACCCTAAGAACAATAGAAATGCTGTCACTGAGCCATGTGGGGCACAGCTATGTTCCTGCTTTGGGGATCTGGACAGAATTTGATACATTTCTGAAGCATTGTATGTAAATCAAGTCTTATGTTTAGTGCCCTGTGGTTGCTTGCTCATAAAAAAAACAAAACAAAACAAAAAAAACAAAACCTCAAGAGAAAACATTCATGAAATAAAATAGTCTTTTCTAAAGTAAGTAAAAACCTCTTGATTTGTTTTTTGTACATATTAAATACTTTTTCATACACTGGGTTTACTTAAAATGAGATCCAGTCTTACAGTTTCAAGGATCCATGTACATGTGCACAAGTTTCCTTGTCACAAAGGCGTATACTGTCTTACTCTCTCCAGGTGTCTGTCTACTCCTATCTTCTTCTAAAACATCTGCCAAAAAAGGGAGAAGTCTCTCTAGAATAGTTGTAAGCATGGGAAAATCATGTCAGAATGTGTGCAGGAATAAATGTCATGTCTCCTCCTTCCATTTGTTCTACATGCTCATTCTTCACCATAACCTCACTTGCCTAGGGATTTAGAATATGACAGACGTGAGCGGAGTTAGTTGTAACTAAAGTTCCTGAAAGTATGCTTGAGGTTCTTTTCCAGGTCTCTTTTCTAATTGTAAAAACAAACATACACTGAAATTTAGGGGCCAACAAATTTGTTAAGTATTTTAATTTGATTTAAAAACATAGCAGCAAATAATGCCATGTGTATGGTTCAATGCATTGTAACACAAATTAAATACATAGTATTCAAAATGCTACCAAATTGCTAAAAGATCATACCAACACTATAAATGTCTATATCCCTTAAAAATTTATGTAGCTAGATCATTTTGCCAATTCCGTTATTTCCTGTGCTAGAGAAGTTTCAAAATCTTGTAACTGATTGATTTAACACACTCTTTCTTAAGCTTCCACATCTAGATTTAACTTTCCCTCATATCTTCACAATTCTTTCAAACTTTCATCAATAGTTCTGAGGCTTTACAATTTCCTCTGTCCTTATGATGCCTTAATTTGTCATTCAGCATGATAGCCATACTCCTCTTCTAAGCCACCATGGAAACTGCTCCTCTCCTCTAAACTATGTAAGTATTCTCAGTACAAAGCACATTTCAAACTCGGGATTTATAATTCTGTGTGAGTTTTACTTTTCGGAATGTTGGATCCATGCTTTCAATCCTATTTAAAAATAGTAACTCCCTACCATCTTTTTCTGTGCTACTGATTCCATCTCCTTCTGTGCCCTCTGGAGTTATTTTCCATTGGTCACCCTCACCTCCCAACACCCCTTTCATCTTTGTTCATTGCTTCCTTTTTTCCATTGCTACATACAAAATGAATTCCTTTATTCTAATAATGTTTACTTCAAACCTGCTGCCACAAATTAATCTACATTTGGTCATCATTCTTTTATGTTTACTTAAGGTATTAACACTTTTTGAAATTCTTATACTTATCACTTCTTATTATCCTAAGGATTCAACACAATTCTTTTGGTTCAGTCCTCTCAAATGTCAAAATAACATTTCAATATTTCCCCTCGTTTCTTATCCATTCCCAATTTCAGAATATCAAACATTCTTCTGGGCAAATGCTCCTCCTTTGACTTTAGTAAGAATTGCTAACACTACTTTTCCATATGCTTTGAGTGCTTCATAAATGCTACACACTGGTCTAAGAATTTTATACATATCCACTTGGCTAATGCTCCATTAACTACCCCTATTTCACAGATGAAGAACCTGAGACAAAGAGGTTAATTACCTTCCCAGGAACACACAGTGGCAGAACTTGCACTCAGGCAGGCTTGTTTGAGAGACCACTCTACAACTATCCTGTCTTTGATGTTAGCCTCTGGGCTGTCTTCTATTCACCACTGTTGGGCTATCTTTATATATATATATATATATATATATATATAAATATATAGTGTAATATATATGATTATATATCATTTACATATCATTTATATATAAGTTATATCAATTACAAATCAATGCATTTGTTTTTGCAATTCAGTTATTCGTCAATGCATTATTAAGAATTTTGGTTAATACAGAAATTTGTGGAATGAAAAATATAAGTCTTCTGTTATCTCTCTACCCCAATTCCAATGACACTCCAATTCCAATGCCACCCCAACAGGAAACAGTTTTGTATTTTCTCAGGTTGCATTTCGTACGTTATAAAGATGGACACGCATATTCACTATTTAAAAATTATTTCCAAAAAATTATTATTTCCAAAAGCGAGGTTATACTATATATTTTCCCATAAGTTAACTTTCTTCATTTAATAATGTGCTTGGGAATTAGGGGGCATGAGATTTTTATTTTAGTACATGCAGACCTGCATCATTGCACCTAACGAAAACATAGCACGCCATTAGATGGGAATGCCATGCTGACTGACTTTAAGGTTGCTTCCTATTTTTTGTTATTATAAAAATGATGCAATAAATATTCTTGTACAAATATCTTTGTGAACGTGTAAACAAGTCTTTCTGTAAAATAAATTTCTATAGGTTGAATTGTCAGGTCAAAGGGTATAGTCACTTGCAATGTTAAAGTACTAACATGTCTTTTAAAAATACTGTATTATTCAAATTCCATCAATAGTATCAGAAAAATCATTTCTTCACAGCCTTTACTAACACTTGATGTTACCAGGAGTAAATTTTGCCCATCAAATGGGAAAGTTGGCCCTGGCTGGTCGGTTCAGTAGGTTGAACATGGTCCCATACACCAAAAAGTTGCGGTTTGATCCTCAGTCAGGGTACACACCTAGGTTGTGGTTGATCCCTGGTTGGGGAAGATACGGGAAGCAACAGATGGATGTTTCTCTCTTTCTGTCTCTCTCTCTGGTCCTCCATCCCTCCTTCCCTCCCTCTCTCTCTCACCCCTGTCCTTTCTACATGTCCTTGGGTGAGGATTTTTTTAAAAATGGGAAAGTTGTTTTAGTGTATAATTTCTTGATTTAGGCATATTTTCATATTTCTTGCCTTTTTAAATTTTATTAGTCCATTTGAACAATTATATCTTTTGTAATTTCCTTATTAATTTATAGAGTAATTAAAACTATTAATTCTTAGTATGTTTATTATAACTTTTATCCTATTTTGTTAATTTCTATTTTATTTTTCTCATTTTTATAGAGTTAATATTCCCAATAGCTTCTTCATTTAAAAGTTAATTATTTTGTTAGTAGAATAATTTGTTTGCTAATAAAGAAATTAAAGCTTCTGAATTTTTCTTTCAATTCTGTCTTGTCCACATTTGGTATATGACCTCTTCTCATTGCTACTTACTTCTGAATGTTATGTGTTTTCAGTTTTAATTTCCTCTTTCACTTCAGAATTATGTGGAAGGGTGTTTATATATTTTTCCAAGAGGGCACATAAAGTAATATGCACATAAACTATGAATGTATCTGTTTGTTTTAATACATGTACACATGCTTACTTATGACTTGGTTATAATTCTTTTGGGGGACATTCTAAAATTAATTTCATGTTACTTAAGTAAAATGTTAATTCAATTTCTTGTTTTCATAACAATAATCAGATTCTGCATATGTGTCTTCCCAGAATGTCCACTAATCAGAGTCAGCTGTATATTATGATACTGAAGAGGCTTAACAAGGAAGCAGGGTAGAGGGCTGTGGTGTATCTCATCATTTGACTCCGGAGAATAATCATTTAAAAATACCTTCCCTCCATTGAGACCACCACTTTCACAATTAATCACAAAATAAACCGAAGATATTTCATGCATATTCAAGTATATTTTTCACATCTATAAAATTTGCGCTTATAAAAAAAGTTACATCTTTTTTTTTGCACACTGTTTGAGCTTTAAACATTTTAAGCACATATAAAATCTCCACGTGTTCACATGGAATGACAGAATTGAGGTAACTCAAGTTGTTTCTTCATCTTTATGATCCTTGCACCATCCGTGTTTATTCTGAGTTTACTCTTTGAAGGCAGGTGCATGTGGCACCTTAGGGGATGAGGACACACCAGTGCTGGAAATGACAAAAATCTGCAAACTTAGGAAATTATTCTCCAAGCAAATGTATGCAGCTGAATCCACATCTATACGGCAGGTGACTCTATTAATTTTTAAGGAGAAGACAGCATTCTTTATAGAAGAAATAATAAAATTCTACTAATTTGAAGCTTCCATATAAATTAAAAATCTCAGCCATAATTGCAACAGTTGTTTAGGACATACACGTAGTAACTTGGGGGAAGCTTATTTTATCATTGTTTAGAATTGCTGGAGCATGGTGGTAAGAAGCAGACCCACTCTGAGTGGGTTCTATTAGTGTTTTGAATTCTCTACAGACACCATACCCCTTACTTCCTATATCTGCAGAGATCCAGGTACTCCCACTGCCAACTTTGGCTGTACTACTGAGGAGAAGAAAAGACATAAACACACAAACAATAAAATAACAATAAAGAAATGAAGGTTGATGAAGACTTTTCAATATGGGCCCCTATACCAGTCTGCTTTGAAAGAAGGAAAAGGTGCAAAAACCTATGGTATATTCTTCGCAATATCACAGCATATTTCAGAAAAATTGCCAGCATAACAATTATAATATCATAAACCATATCTACTTGAAACTTTGAGTTAAACAACCAGTTAATTGTAAATATCAATATTTAATTCAGCCTAAGAAATTCTATTGGAAAGGTAATACATTAGCAGGTATTCCTATATAGATAAAATTTTCTCCTAGACTCTTACATTACTAGAAGGTTAATGTGTTTTGAATAGATTTCTAATATTTATCATTGGTGAGGAGATAATGTAGAAACTTGGAAAATGCCTATGTCTTAAAGACCTTTAAATAGAGATTAGTAAAATTCACCTAAGTTTATTCTTTGCCTTCAGGATACTTGGAATTTCTTTTTGTTTGAGAGAAAAAAAACATGCCTCCAGGACAGAACCTACATTTTGCACCCAAAGGTAAAAATAAGAGTTGAGTATTGTTAGTGGCTGTGGGGATTTGGGAGGGGCAGGAGTGAGCAGGAGTTGGGGGAGTCAGAAATGACTGCCCCTCTGGCTTTGATGACTAACTAATTTCTATATTCCATATCCTGTAACACTTATTTATTCTGTTCTTTTTTGTCTGGGCGGCTGAAGTTCACAATATATATTTTAAAGGTCTTATTTACTTATTTTCAGAGAGAGGGATGAGAGGGAGAAAGAGGAGAGAAACATCGATGTGTGAGAGATACATTGATCAGTTGCGTCTCATGTGCCCAACCAAGAACCTGGCCCGCAACCCAGGCATGTGCCCTGACTGGGAACTTATTGGTCCACAGGCTGGCACCCAATCCACTGAGCCATTCCAGCCAGGGCCATAATATGAGTTTTTCATGTGACAATTGCATGATGGGTTATTATATCTTTCTTTACTCAATATTTCCAGTTCTGGAATTGCATCATTCAAAGATTCTTAGTCAGTCTGCAGCCTCTCTTAGGGGAATTGAGTACTGTATACAGCAAAATATGGAAAAATTATAAGACCTAAGCTTAATGGGCAGCATAGAAGAACATTTCTGTCACTGTGCTATCACTTGAAATTAAAAGCTATGATGAGTTCTATAAAGTCAACCATCATGTCTTCCTGTGGCAAATTTAGTTCAATGCCTAGGGTAGGTTCCTTCCATTGTGTATCATAAAGACTTATCTCTCTGTATCATAAAATATGTGTAGCCTGACAACTGTAAGACACTGATGAAAGAAATTGAGGAAAATATAAATAAATGAAAGGATATACTGTACTCATGGATGGAAAAGATTAAGATTGTTAAAAAGTACCTATTGTCCAGAGTAATCTAAAGATTTACTGCAATTCCTATCAAATATATCAATGGCAGTTTTCACAGAACTAGAACAAATATCCTAAAAGTTATATGGAATCACAAAAGAACCCAAATTGCCAAAACAAACAAGGGAAAAAAATAGAAGAACATTGGAGGTATTATGCAACCTGATTTTAATTTTTTGGACATATCTTCCTAGGTAACAGCAACAAAAGCAAAAATAAACAAATTGGACTACGTCAAACTAAAAGGCTTTTGAATGGCAAAGAAAACCATCAACAAAGTGGAAATATAATCTACTGAATAGGAGAAGACATTTGCAAATGCCATATCTGATAAAGAGTTAGTATCCAAAATATATAAAGAATTCATACAATTCAACATCAATAAAACAAACAGTTCAATTAAAAAAATGGACAGAGAACCTGAATAGGCATTTCTCCAAAGAAGACATCCACATGTCTTCTGACAGACACATGAAAAGATGTTCAACATTACTAATTATCAGGGAAATGCAAATCAGAACCACAATGAGATATCATCTCATACCTGTCCGAATAGCTATTATCAAAAAGTCAACAAATAACAAGTGTTTGCAAGGATGTTGTACAAATAGTAACTCTCTTGCACTGTTGGTGGGAGTGTAAACTGGTATAACTAATATGGAAAACAGTATGGATGGTCCTTAAAAAAATTAAAAATAGAACTAACTTAAGGTATTTATCTGAAGAAAATGAAAACACTAATTTGAAAAGATATATGTACCCTTATGTTTATTGGAACATTATTTACAACAGCATAGGTATGAAAGCAACCTAAGTGTCCATTTAGTAGATAAATTGGTAAAGATATAATATACACATACAAGGAATATTACTCAGCAATAAAAACAATGAAATCTTCTCATTTGCGACAACATGGATAGAACTGGCAGGTATTATGCTAAGTGAAATAAGTCAGACAAATATCACATGATTTACCTTATATGTGGAATCTCAAAAACAAACTAATGAACAAACAAAACAAAACAGAAATAGACTCATAGAGTGTAAACTGATGGTTGCCACAGAGTAGGGGCAGGATAGATGAAAAAGGTAAAGGGAAATGGAGGTACAACCTCCAGATATAAAATAAATAAGTCAAAGGGTATAATGTACAGCACAGGGAATACAGTCAATAATTCTGTAATAACATTGTATGGTGAAAAATGGCTACTAGACTTATTGTGGTGATTATATCATAAGGTATATAAATGTTAAATCACTATGCTGAAACTAATGTAATATTTATAATGTCAACTATACTTTATTTTAAAAATAAATAAATAAATTTAGAAGGATATCACTCTGGTGTTAGCTTTTTAAAATAAGGCATTTGCCTGTTCAGAATGTCGTAACTGATTTTATATTGATTTCATTTGGTTTTAACCATTAGGCATTTTCAAAAATTATTTTCGGTTTGTCTTCTCACCCTTCATTTTTTCTTTCTGTTCAGTGCATCTACAGATGGCTCCCAACTTCCAATGACATATTTATTTGCACCTGAAAATAGGCATCGCACTGCTGACTCCACCTTGATTCTTGCTCTTTTTTTCTTCATCTTTAAGTCACTAAGACTGTGTGCCTACTTCACCTATTATACCGGATACTTCTACCTGTCCCCATAGACCACACCTGATAGAAGCTTTGGGGCTTACAATATTAGTAATTTTCATTATGTTTAAAAAGTGTATTCTTTGTTTTTTATCAGTAATACATGGAATACATATTTCATGAAAGCTAAGATGTTGTCGATTTTATAAAACATTAGTTTATGTTCTCTTAAGAGAGAGAACTCATTTCCAGTAAAAAAAAAAAAAGGATGCCATTGATTGTAAAATGCATCAGATTTTCAAGTTGTAAAAATGTGAAAAAAAATCTTAGACTTGATGAAAAGGTGTATATTTGACATGCTCATTTATTTTGTTATTCAAATATCCCAAATGATTGCAGTTTTTCTTTTTAAAATTAGTAATTTTCATCAATATGTACAAATTGCCAACAAGTCAAATGATGTTAACAGCTTTCTAACAAAAAAGTATGCTGTCCTGCCATATGCCATCCTGATTCTCACTTTCTCGGGAAAAACCACACTAAGTCTTCAGGCACATCAATGTGCAATGTGCAAGTGATACATCCATTGGTTCCCTCTTGTACACCTCCAACTGGGGACCTGGCCCACAACCCAGGCATGTGCCCTGACTGGAAATTGAACCAGTGACATTTCGGTTTGCAGTCCAGCATTCAGTCCAATGAGCCACACCAGCCAGGGCTAGTCTCTGTTTTTAATGAGTTTGCTTTTGTTTTGTTTTTAATTTTAACTAGTCTATAACAAATAAGTAAAAATATACACTGGAGTAATGACAGTCTTTTCAATAAGTGGTGTTGGAAAAACTGGGCAGATGCACGCAAAAAAAAAATGAAACTGAACCACTCTCTTAATATGATTTAAAAATATAAACTCAATGTGGTTAAGGACTTAAATGTAAGGCCTGAAACCATAAAACTTCTAGCAGAAAACATAGGAAATAAACTATCTGACATCAATCTGAGTAAACATCTTTGTGGACATGTACCCTGATACAAAGGAAACAAAAGCAAAAATAAACAAATAAGACTACATTAAATTAAAAAGCTTCTGCAAAAAGCAAAAGGACTCATGGACATGGACAACAGTGTGGTGATTGCTTGTGGGAGGGAGATATAAAGGGACTAAAAGGAAATGGAAAAAATATAATAAAGATTAAATAAAATACAAAAAAAAATCAAAATCTTCTGTACAGTGAAAGGAACCTCCAACCAGACAAGAAGACAACCTACTGACTAAGAGAATATATTCACAAATGATACATCCAATAAGGGGTTAATATCCAAAATATATAAGTTTATACAATTTAATACCAAAAAATAAATAAACAATATGATTTAAAAATGGGCAGAGAACCTGAATAGATACTTCTGTAATGAGGATATGGAAATGGCCAATCGACACATAAAAAGATGTCCAACATCTCTAATCATCAGAAAAATGTAAATTCAAACCACCTCATACCAGCGAGAATGGCTACTATCAAAAAGTCAACAAATAAGGTGTTGGCAAGAATGTGGTGAAAAGGGAAATCTCACGCACTGTTGGTGTAACTGTAAACTGGTACAGTCCCTATGAAAAGCAGTATGAAGATTCTTCAAAAAACTAAAACTAGATATACTATATGACCCAGCAATTCCACTTCTGGGTATATATTCAAAACAAATGAGATCACTAATTAAAAGAGATATATGCACCCTTACAGTCACTGTAACACTATCTACAATAGCCAAGATATGGAAGCAATGTTAAGTGTCTATTGATAGATGAATGTATGAAGGAGATGTTATATGTGTAATGGAATATTACACCACAATAAAAAGGATTGGAATCTTGCATTTCTGACCATCTGAAAGGATCTAGAGATTATGATGCTAAGTGAAATAAGTCAGGCAGAAAAAAGCAAATGCTGTATGCTTTCATGTATACGTAGAATCTAAAAACAAAATAAAAATGTAATTTCTTAACTCATCAACTTTAGATGTTTTCTATTAACTTACTGTTATGGTAGTTGTGGGTTTTAACTTTTACATAATTTCCACACTACTTCGTCCTTCATCCATTTCTTTCATGCAATTTTCTTCATAATGTTTGGTAAGTCAACACTCAATGTTTCCATCCCTACAACTATGCAAATGTTTTGCCTCACCAATTTGTTTACTATGATTATAATTCTTTTCTAGGAGGACACTTCTTTTTGTGGCAGAGGGCAGTAACAAATAATTCATTTTGCTTTGCTCTGTTTTTTTATTTCTATCTATCACAATTTTCTAGCCAGTTTTTTCAATATATCTCTCAAACCACCATCCGAATTTTTTCCTACTTCCTCCTCCTGCTCCTTGGCTTGGTTCCTCTGCAGACAGAGTGCAATGTTGTCATCTGAACATCTGAACATCTCCCTTCACTACGCCCTTGGGTAGGAGTTTGTTTCCTCTTTCCTGGTTTACTTTTCTGTTATTCTTAAGAACACACTGGAATAACTTTTAAAAGAATGCATAGAAGGTACTTTCTTAAAGAACTGTACTATGAAAATGTTCATATTATCCTCCTACTTGCTTGATAGCTTACTTACAGAATTTTAGATTAAAATCTATTTATTCATCCTCAAAATTTGGAAGCCAAGCTATTTTGATCTCTAACACTTGTATGTCGCATTTATTTCTTTGGAAGAATTTAAGATCATCGCTTATTAACCAGTGTTCTGAAATCTCATGAGAAAATGCTTTAAAGTAGACTCTTATTCCTTTTGTTAGACCATTGGCACACTCATTTAATTTGGAGACTTGTGTTTTTTAGTTCTGGGAAATTTTCTTCTATTATTTTTTGATTACTTCTTTAACTCCCTTTCCCCTATTCCTGCTGGAGCTTGTATTACATGTTTCTGCATTAATTTTAGTTTTAATCTCTTTTTAAAATTTTGATATTTTGGTTTTACTTTTTGGATAATTTTTAATATTTATTTTCTAACACCACTATTGCTACTTTTCATAAGAAAAAATTTTAATTTTTTAGTGTCCCTTGTTTTTCTTTAATTCTTTCTTCAGAAAAACCTAACTTTGGTTTATGGATGCAATAACATCTCTTACTTCTCTCTGGGCAATATTGTGTATACTCAATTCTTTCTTATGTGGAGGTAGCCTAGTGTAATCCCTCCCCCTTTTTATAATATCAACTATATTGAGTTATAATGAAACACACAGAATTCACCACTCTAAAGCATACAATTCAACAACTTTTAGTATGCTCACAGCACTCTAACAAACACCACTACCTAATTTTAGGACATTTCATCACCTAAAAAGAAACTCCATAGCCATTAGCAGAAAATCCCTGTTTTCATCTGCCTTCAGTCCCTGAAAACCACTTATTTACTTTCTGTGTGCATGAAGTTGCTTATTCTGGATATTTCAGTTAATGGACTCACACTATATGTGGCCTCTTATGACTTGCTTCTTTCATTTAGCATTATGTTTTCAAGGTGCACCTTCATTGTTGTACGTGTCAGTACTTCATTCACTTTTTCACTTTTATGGCTGAATATTTCATTATATGAATGTATCATATTTTGTTTTTTCATCCATCAGTTGATACACATTTGGGTTTTCACTTCTTAGCTGTTTTGAATAATGCTGCTGTGAATAAACATGTGCAAGTTTTGGGATGGACATATAATTTCATGTCTCTAGGGTATACACCTCGGAGTGGAATTGCTGGGTCATACAATAACTCTAAGTTTAACATGTTTAGGAAGTGAAAATGTTTTCTGTAGTGGCTGCATCATTTTGCATTCTCAGCAGCAAGGTACACCATTTTAAAATTGGGTTATTTGTATTTTAACGGTTGAGTTATAAGAATTCTCCATAGGTTCTGGATAACAGACTCTTATTAGATACTTGGTTGCCAATATGTTTTCTCATTCTCTGGATTGTCTTTTCACTTTCTTCATGGTGTCCTTTGATGTACAATATTATTTTTAGTTTTGATGATATTCAGTTTATCTAGTTTTTCTTTGATTACTTCATATATATTTTGCATATAATATATAAGAAACCATTTTTTATTCCATGACCATTAAGATATATGTCTATTTTCTTCTAAGGGTTCTATTGTTTTAGTTTATACATTTAGGTCTTTGACCCATTTCAAGTTAATATTTGTATATAATGAGAGATAGGAATCCAAATACATATTTTTTCATGTATATCCAGTTTCCCCAGCAAAGTTATTCAAAAGACTATTCTTTACCTCTTTGAATTATTTTGGCAGCCTTATCTAATATCAATTGACTGTAGATATATGATTTTGTTTCTGGAATCTTAGTTCTGTTTTATTGATCTGTGTTAATCCTTATACCAGTGTGACACAATATTATTTTAGGTTGATAGTGAGTTTTGAATTGGGAAGTGTAAGTACTCTAACTTTGTTCTGTTTTGTAAAGATTGCTTTGGTTATCATGGGTTCCTGCATTTCCATATGAATTTTGAAACTAGCTTGTCAACTTCTACTAGAATTTTGCAGGAGAGTATACTGAATCTATAGATCAATTTATAGATTATTGCCATCTTAACAATATTACATTTTTCAATCAATAAACATGAGCAGTCTTTTCATTTAATTGTCTTCCTTAATTTCTTTCCATATTATTTTGTAGTTTTCACTGTATATCTTGACCTTTCTGTCAAATTTATTGCCAAGTATTTTTTTCTTTTTGATGCTATTGTAGATGAAATTGCTTAATTTTAATGTTACATTTTTAAGTGCATGAGTAACACAATGACAACATTGTTATGCAAATATTAGTTTTATAAATTTCTGATTTCCTTAATATAGAAAACAAGAATGGGAGTGACTAAGTCAATGAGTATGCATCTTCTCCAGTAGTTCCTGCAACTGATGTATGCTAGGCAACATACACTACTCTGAGATATAAGATATTTGGTAATGCAGTAACTGTGTAAAGAATGTTATCCTTGAGTTTTTTCCAATACCTCTATTGATATTTTTTCATATTTTAGTTAGCAGAAGTTTAGTTTACGAGGGAATTCATGAGGCTAAAGTTGGATATCAAAGAATAAAGTAAATAAAGCATGGTGTGCTTAGAAGTAAAATTCATTTGTAACCAGGGCTAAGAATGTAGGTTTATTTTATTTTAACTTTTGTTTTAAATTAATTTCCTAACAGACAATACATTCACCAGTGTTTTAGTTCCATTTCCCTGGAGGGGATCCTGAGATGGCCATTCTTATACATCTGATTTAATCTAAAGTGCTTGCAGCCTGGCTGGTGTGGCTCAGTTAGTTGGGCATCATCCCACAAAGTCACAGGCTCAATTCCCAATCAGAGCACATGCCTGGGTTGTGGGGTCGCTTCCCAGTCTGATAGTTCTCACATCTATGTTTCTCTTCCTCTTGATCTCCCTTCCTTCCCTACACCTCTCTCTCTAAAAAAAAAAAAAAAAAAAAAAAGAAAGAAAAAAAAAGTAGTAGGACAGAATGACGAGGACTGCAGTCTGGCTTCAGTCTGATCCCATGGAATCTCTGGAGCACAAACTACGCTGAGTTCATCCCATCACGTGAGGCAAGGAGGCAGCTTTCTGTATCTGTGAGCTTTCCTTCATGGGTGGCTTTTTCCATTCTGAGATTACCAAGAATAGCAGTTTAATAGCTTCAATTTTCTTTTTAATTTGCGTTTTTACATTTATATTCAAGTGATATTTATTTTCATGTATGGAGTTTCCCTAAAATTTTCCCTAACATTATTTACTGAATTACAAATCTTTGACATAATGATTTAGAATTCAACCTTTACCACACATTAAATTCTCATATATAGTTAAGTCTATTTCTGCACTTTTAAAATGTCTTCTATTCAGGGGTCAATACATGTACTGTTTCTACTTATATACTTTTTACAATATAATTTAGTAGTAGGCCAGTCCCCATTTATCACTATTTCTGTTCACAATTTCTCTGATTATTCTTGTTTATTTTTATACATGCACAAAAATTAAAATCAATTTGTCTAAAAAACAGCCTCCTTTTTATTTTTATTGTGACTGATATGTTTATAAATTAACTTAGAGTTGAAAATATTGTAATATTGAATCTTCTTATCAAGATCATGTGATCTGTTCTTTGTCTACATGTTGTATTCTTGACTGTAGTAGTCTTTTAAATTTTTTATTGTATAGCTCTTTCTCATTTAATATTGTAGCATTCAATCAATAAAATATGGTTCTTGTTGTATATATAAAAGCCAATGATTTCTATTTATTAATTATGTATCTATCCATCTCCCTGAAATCTCTTATAATAGTACAAGTAGTTCTATTACATTTTCTAAGATGCAATTACACTGTCTGCAATGATACTCTACCATTTTTTATTTTAAAGTGTAAATTTCTTCCGCTTTGATAAACATTGACTAGCTTCTGCAGAGAAATGCTAAGTAGTTGTTATCCTAGTGGCCATCTTTGCTTTGATCTTGACTTTTATAGGCACGCTTTAGTGTTTTTGTCAAGGATGATGTGCTCAGACATTTAATTAGCTCCCCCTTTAAGTGCAGCCTGCAGAGCCAGGGGACCTTCTCACTGGACTTGCCCAAGGCTGTTCATCAGAAGTACTGGGCTTAACTATCTTAATTTGACTTATCTACTTTATCAGACATAGGGTCCCTTGGATGCCCCTTTTCTGATGGGTAAAGATACTGATTTTCCTTCTGAAGATTTAGCACCATCACTGCTCAGGCCAAATGGTCATGTGCCCAGGGGGTGCTGCTTCCTCAGCCCTGGCTTCCCCAGTGCAGCTGCACACAGGGAATTTCTGGAGTCTGCCACCACTGTCACAGGTAATGTGAGGTCTGGCACCTGGAGCAGCTGCTGAGGGGGGCCAATAATGAGACCTGAAAATGTGGGGGGGATTTGCAGTCTTTGTGTTGAACTTTAATCATTGGGAAGCACAAGATGGGAGGGGTCTGGCAGGTACGTTTCCCTCTGTCCCCTGTTCTACAGAAGACTCAAGACAGCTTCCTGCGGCCTCTCGGGAAGTCCCGTGTATGGAATGAATGCCTCTGCCACATGACCGACTAGTTTCCTTGCACGGTTCAGCACTGCCATTCTTCACTTTACAATGTTTCTCATGTTTTCTAACGGCACTTCCTTTCTTCTTGTCCTGGCAGCCGGGCAAGTTCTCCTCAAATAACACATTAGCACCTGTTTCAGGCTTTCTCAAGAATCAGGGATAAAACACTTCTTTTAATGCATATCTATTTCTAAATCACATGTAAAGATATATGAGTTTGCTTATTGTTTCAAATTCTCTTTTACCTAGGGAGACATGATTTAGTAATTCTAGAAATCAAAATTATTATTATTATTTTTTTTTGCAGTTCACTGGTGGCAAAATGATCTCTTCTATCAGTCAAGGTTCTATCAGAGAAGCAGACCACCTGGAATAATGCAGAATAAGGGACTGTAGGGATTTGACTTTAAGAAACTGCAGGGACTGGTAAGAACAGCACTAGTCTGGCTGTTTCTTCTATGTGATACTGAGCCTGAAGACACAAGGCAGGTTAATGGGAAGAAAGGAGGGAGTGAAGTGAGGGGGAAGCATGAACAACTGGAAACCATAAGGAACAAGCTGAGTCCTGCATCAGTCACTCAAGAAACTCCCACTGGCCTGTCCCCAGCTCAGACTTCAACTGTGCTTCAGTCATGACCTGCTGAAGAAGCTGTTGGTTTGTTTAAGACCCACGTTTTCACCAGGCCCAGGACTTTGAGAAGTTGAAAGAAAATATTTGGCAGTAGCTGGAGCAGCCGGAGGCTCTGCTGCTGCAACAAAGTGAGGTGTTAAGTTAGTGAAAACTTAACATGGGCTCCAAACGTGGCCTGAGGTGCATTGACTTTCTGTTCCTTCCTGCCTGTTCCTTCATTTCTCCCTTCTAGATCTCATGCAAGTTTCTGTCATGGCAACTTTAACTAGAAACATACAGGGAATTGAATCCTGGTGAATGTAACTTAGTTTATCCAGCTACTTCCATTGAACACTCGCCTCATGTATAACTGGAACATGGTAACACTCGCCCCACAAAAGGATACAATTTCCCATTTTCTATCTTTGGGCGAGGTTCATTCTTTTTTAAAAAAAAATTTGTTTAAATATATTTTATTGATTATGCTATTGCAGTTATCACATTTCTCCTCCTTCATTCCCCTCCACCCTGCACACCCCCTCCCACCCACATTCCCCCTTTTAGTTCATGTCCATGTGTCATAAGTTCTTTAGCTTCTACTTTTCCCATACTATTCTTGCCCTCACCCTGTCTATTTTCTACCCACCATCTATGCTACTTATTCTCTGTACCTTTTCTCCTCTCTCCTCCTCCCACTCCCCTGTTGCTAACCCTCCATGTGATCTCCATTTCTGTGGTTCTGTTCCTGTTCTAGCTGTTTGCTTAGTTTGTTTTTGTTTTAGGTGTGGTTGTTAATAACTGAGTTTGCTGTCATTTTACTATACATGTTTTTTTATCTTCTTTTGCTTACGTAAGTCCCTTTAACATTTCATATAATAAGGACTTGGTGATGATGAACTCCTTGAACTTGACCTTATCTGAGAAGCACTTTATCTTCACTTCCATTCTAAATGACAGCTTTGCCGGATAGAGCAATCTTGGATGTAGGTCCTTGCCTTTCATGACCTACTAGGGGCTGGAATACTTCTTTCCAGCCCCTTCTTGCCTGTAAGATCTCTTTTGGGAAATCAGCTGACAGTCTGATGGGAACTCCTTTGTAAGTTACTGTCTCCTTC